>CM044011.1:36731899-36854399 GCA_024085815.1 Flaveria linearis
ATTCCAGTTCCAACAAATTCCTACCAACCAAACGCAATGACCAATGGAATTCAGATTCTAATTCCATTGAATTCCTACATACCAAACGCCCCCTAAGAACCTATTTTCCCATGTAGCACCACTACGTTCACATACAATGTAATAATAAAAAGGGTGTACCTGGTGCTGCAAAGAGCTCCCGCGTTTTCGCAGGGTCCAGGGAGGGTCCGTCCCATATAAGGGAAGATGTACGTGGTCTTTCCCCCACATTTTGTGGGGAGGCCGTTTCCACGGATCGAACCTGAGACCTTCGGTCCCTTAGGAACAGCTTTTACCGCTGCGCCAAGGCCCGCCCTCACATACAATGTAATAATAATGATCATAAATTAACACAAATATGAAATATATCAGTCATTTGATTCTCAGTTTTAGAAATTTGTTTAACTTTTGATGCTACATGTATTTGGACAAAATCCATCGATTTAGCTAAAAAGATATGTATTAAATGAGCTTCTTTTTTTCGAAGAAAGATTTCAAGTGCCAAATTTGCAGACCCGCCACTGATAAGCATATGAAAAGTGAAAGAAAACTCAACCATGCCATTCTTGAGTTTGTGACTTTGTTAAGCTCTTGCATCTCTCGTTCCCTGTGATAAACATATGTAATGCGTGTTAATAATAACGAGATGACAAAAATGTGCTCAAGAATTCAAAGACGCATGTACCCTTGACGAGGTTCGACAACAGTTGACATACCTGCTCATTCAAGATGAACATTCTTTCTTTTTTTCTTGGTATTTTTGCAGTAATAGTTTATTTGAAACAGAAACCAAATATCATAGTTGAAAAAGTAAATCATTCATTGACTATATCCGATGAAATTGTAATATTTGGCCCTTTCATGTATATCAATATCAAGAAATTTGTAGACCTGCTCATAAAGATATAATAATATATGTTTGACCCAAATCAACCACATCAATTTATTTTTTGTAGCTATTGTAGCATGAAATTATAATATTGCAATTTCAAGGGGAAGTAGTACTACAAGCAAAAGATTAATGATGTTTTGGAAGGTTAAACTCCAACTTTTAATCAACACTATCGACTTTTGAAATACTATCATACCATTTTGCCTTTACAATAGATGGGAGATTGAATATTTTGGTGGATTATTCACTAACCTTTCTCTGAGATAAAACATTTCCTCATGAATCGAAGTGATGGTTTCTGCAAGTTTCTTCAGCTCAAATTCCATTGCCTGAAAATAAGGAATTCGCCAAAAAGGAAACAATAAACGGAAAAAAAAGTTTCAATCTCAACTGAACTCGGGCTATGTTTATATCTAGCAGGTAGTGTTAATACAAGGTTAGATAAAAAGAAACGGGTCTAAAGTCGGCAAAGTGTACCTTTTTATGCATAAAATATTCTAATTATCTTATTTGAAAAATTGAGTTATATTGATATAATCATAGTCCTTGCATCCAACTTAAACGAAAAGTACTTGTATTGACCCGACCCATTTTGGCATGTTAGCCAACCAGATTGACCCGGCCAATTTGCCATATCTAGTATGATTCAATGCATAAGATGCACAAAAAAAGCAACTACATGCTAAAAGTAGATACTACCATTTAAACAACGATCATTAATTAAGTCTTTGGCTCTGTTATATTGCTTTCAATTATTGACCGTATCTTTTGAGTCCAATTTTGATCATTTGACAAAGTTATTTTATATTAGATAACCTCTTTGTTATCAGCAGCCATTACAAAATATTGACAGCATCTACATTGGTACGCATATTTCTTCCAATATCTCAATATCAAAAAGTATTTAATTCTTCAGTAGTCTAAAAATTTAACAAATAGTCATTTAGTCAACTTATTTTAGCAAACTATGTCTATATATACTTGCACGTGTTTAGGGACAGAGTGAGGAACTTAATATTGTGAATAAGATAGCTGATTGGTATGGGTTCGAATACATATATGCTTTATGTTGTCAATCAGTTTGGTTTAAGATGCAATGCGAGATGCATATATCTAAATTTAATTTGGAAACTTTTTGTAAAAGAAAATTCAATATTTTCACAGGTGACAGGACATTCTAAAAAAAGAAATGTTATCTGTGAGGGAACAATATTTAACATATTTGTTTATGAAATCTAAATTAAGAAAATAACAAAAAATTGTTGCATTCCAACCCAACCAGACATGGCAAACTTTAAAACGCCCTAAACATTTACAAACTTTGACATGTTACGCAAACCAGGTGACCTGTCCACTTTGACATGTTACAATCCTCTAGCGATAGGAGACTTGTAACCACATTAAAGAAAAAGTGAAAAACAACTTTGATTTTATGCTGATCTTTGCAAATCAGAGCTTTTTGCGACTACCAGTCTCATAATAATTAATACCTAAGTTCATTTGCTAAATAGGACATCTACATGTTTGAATAAAAAGTGGAGAAACAATCATAGTAAACACATGCAAAAGCTTATATTACGAAAGAGGGATAAATAATCTTACATCTACTGAACCTTTCTTGGCAACATTTGACCAATCTTTAGCAGCTACACCAGACCTCCAATCGAATTCAATGGGAATTTTAAGCGGCGGTTGGTGATCAATGGCGAAAAAGCAAGCCATATAATCTCCAGCCTCAACAGCCTGAAAAGCAAATTGACCTGATTGCACCTTCTCAGCAGAATGATAGCTATTCCCATACGCCGAAGTCACCTGCATTACATAAAAACAGTAACCAATGCAACAATCCAATCAAATTGTATGCCAAGAGACAAACAAATAAGGTCAAAAGAATCATATTTACGTTTATAAACCGAATAACATAAGCTTACAACAAAAACTACATACAAAATCCACAATTTCCAGCAAAATTCAAGCAAGATCTATATAAAATCCACAAATTAAAACAAAGATCATGATCTACACCTGTAATTCAAACTGAAATCTCATATGGACCATCATCTATCAAACACAAGATTCACACAAGAAACCACATTCAAGAAAAAGTCTTTACACAAATATAAAATCCCCATTCAATATATAAGATTACGAAATATTAAATAATATAATCCAAAACATACAAGATGTACAAAGTTCAAACTTCAAACAAATAGTAATATAACAGAGTTCAAAAGACAACCATACACAAACAAACCGTATACCAACGAAAATATTAAGCAAAAACAATTAGGATTCGATGATAAGGACGAATCATGCAACTTAGAAGCGATATCGAACAAACCCATATTACTATCTGCTAAAAAAAGCGAAAAGAGCATTTAAGCTTCGTTATTCAACTGACCCTGAGAGTGATTCTGTGAGATTCGGGTAAAGGCTGTCCTTCATTGGGATTAACCACGGAGTAATGACCAACAGTCATCGAATTGCTCTTGATATCTTCTGCTATGCATTTCGTGTGACCCGATTCGAGCTCGAAGCGTATTGATTGAGCGATTGTGGATAAAAGCCCTATGATTACAATGATACAGAAGGCAAATCTTTGAAGCTTCATACTTGACGATATCTTGATCTGCTGTTGGTGATTTCAAGAAGTGACTTCAGTTGTATTTTGGGATCTGTTGAAAGGAGATGATTTCGTGATGTTTGCAGACTTTGAAGAATCAAAACCGTAATTGACCGAGAGTCAATGAGCTTTCAATCGCTGCAATCGCTGCAATCGCATTTGTGTTCTTTTTTATTTTCACGGGTAAACAAGAAGGGGGTGAAGGTGGGCCGGTTGTGAACCGGGTCGGACCCATATCAATTTGGGTTGGAAAGTTAGGCGGTTTGGGTTAAAGACGCAGTAAAACCGGTTCTTTTCTAAATTGGTTTCGGTTTCTGCCAAACCGGTTCTATATCAGCTTCGGGTTGAGTTTAGAACTGGTTTGGGTTTCGTAAACTGGTTTGGTTGTGCACGTTTAGTTTGATGGTACCCAAAATTTTTCGGTATGATCCGGTCGTGCCTGTATAACTTGTATTGTATGCTTGATATGTTATGCTTCATTCTTTCTTACCCAATGAAACAAAGCTAAAATTCAACGAGGGTCGCTTCATCTCTTAAACTATAGTGAAACTTGTTCGGATTTTGTTTTTATCATAACCTTCAAAAGCAACTTCATAAGAAAATTGATGATCATAAACATTTGGACATATTATCATTGTTGAAAGATTCTTAATGTTAGTTTTTTTTTTTAATTGTGTTAAATGGTCCAAGTCAACGATAAACGATTGACACTTGTAAAACAAACAAAAGTACTTAATATATCTCACTCTACACCGGATATTTAAATAAAAAATAAATAAATCTTATAGAAGTTGTTTACTTTTGTGTTAACAACTTAGCGAAACTTGTGTTTTTATAAAGTTTAAAGACAATCACATAGAAGAATAAGTTGAAACATCAAATAATAGAAAATGACTTCATCAAGCTTCATAATTTATCGACTAATCTGGCCGATTTTTAAAACTAATCCGATCAGATAATGTGGTTGAGTTTGATCATGATCCGGTTATGACAACATTTCTTGACATGTAGATTAAGTGATTAACAAGCGTGTTTTTCTCTTCTAGTTTGAGCCCGTTCCAACCCATTTGGACATGTTTTGAACCTAAAAAACAGAAGTCTAACCCAAAAACCCGAATTGATCTAGTTTTATCCAATGGACCATGGGGGCTAAATTGAGTCAATTGACCCTTGAAACAGGGCTCAGATTCTATTCCCTGATGGCCTTGTTCGTTTGTTTTCTACTACAAGAAGGAAAACAAAAAGCAAGAACACACATTGCCTAATAATCTAAATGCTTTAATATGACGCAGGAGACTAAACAACAAAATCAATCAACTTGAAAAACAACTCTATTATCATCTTCAACCATGCATAAAACTTCCAGAGAGGTAACAAAGTAGCTATTAGAGCATCTCCAACGCAGCATTTTCGAGTCTACAAACACGAAAGAGAGAGGGAGAAGACGCTACCAATGTGAAGGACAGGTGTCCCTCCCCTCAAACGCCCCCGCACACGTAGTGTGAGAAGGAGAGGAGAGAGACACCACGCCCGTATGCATTTTTAGAAGCAACCTCATTGGTGATAATCTATCTAATGCATGCCCATGAGTCTATGAGTCTTAAAACCTAAAAAAGACTCCAACTTTCAGTCTTTCATATTGTTCATCCCCAAATCAAACAATTCCCACATACATGAATCAAATCAAGAATCACCATGTCAGACCATTCAATTTCAGCTCATACCATTTGATCATTATCAACATTCTACATTCAATATTTCAATCAAAGCTCAATCATTCTTCATAAACCAAAACTACTCTGTGTAAGAATAATATAAGATCATCACCCAAGTATCTTATTTCAAAATTCAACAAAGATTATCACTAATTCAACACTCTAACCTCTCAATCACCTCAAAAAAATCCTTAATTTATCAACCCCACTAAAATTCAAGAACTCACCGACCTCTGTTTCTCCTCCACCGAATCAAACCCCGTCGCCGTCGCCGCCGTCGCCGCCGCCTCTTTCTCCTTATTCAATTGGTTAATAGCTTCTTGCTCCGCCGCCTTCTCGGCTAGCAAAATTGGGCCATAATAATCTGAATTAGCCTCCATACATTTCTTCAAAGCTGAAGTAGCTTCGAAGCATTTATCGACAATATTGTCGTTGTTCTTCTCGCCTTCTTCGATGCAGTTTTCCCAATTGATGAATGCTTCTTTGCAAGCACCGCCTTTCATGAATAAGCAGAATCCGCATTCTCCTTCATCTTCTTCTTGTTCTTGTTGTTCTTGATTTTGGATTTCTTCGGTTGTTGGTGATGAATCTTTATCTTTGTATTGTTGCTCTGGGGTTTTGGGTTCTAGGGTTTTAGGGTGGTCGGAGGTGGGAGTGGATGGTGGGGTTTGAGATGTATCGGATGGCGATGACGACATAATGGTTAGGGTTTAGTTGGGTTGAATTTTGAAGGAGATGAAGAAGAAGGTATTGGGAAAACGTATTCCCATGGTTGAAACCCAAAGTTCACCACTTAAACCCTCTCGTGGCGGTGTTTATTTATTTACTTTTTGACTAAAGATGCATATTGATTTTTTAAAGGAAAAATTTATCGTACCTTTAAATTACACCAAATTACATTAAATTATATCAAATTAAATCATTGATTGGAATTGAACCCAGATCTTTTTAAGAGGAAACCTTTATCAAATGAGCTAGTCCCACTTTACCTCTTGGGGTCAAACTGGTGTTTTTCAAATTGGTTTGGGTTAGAAACCAGTTAGGCTCACTAAATACTCAAACCTCTCAAATTGATTTGGAGCTGTTTGCAACCAGTTTTTTTAATAAACCGTTTCTTTACCGGTTTAATCGGTATTTTTTTGAACCAGTTTTAAGTATGGGGCTACCAAACCGGTATACAAACCGATGGTTCAAATCGGCACCAAACCGGTTTCTTTCAAACCCGCAAGATTTTTCTGACCGGTTTCTCCTGAACCGGTTTTTTATTGAGAATTATGTTCGTAATATTCTAGATTTAGCAAGGGAAAAAAATAGAAAGATGGAGTCAATGGGCCTAGTTAGTTTGGTATGCAGTCCAGTCTTGCCGTCTTAATAGATCAATAAATATTCTAAAACCAAAATGGGCC
The DNA here is from genome assembly GCA_024085815.1 of Flaveria linearis. NCBI lineage: Eukaryota > Viridiplantae > Streptophyta > Magnoliopsida > Asterales > Asteraceae > Flaveria > Flaveria linearis. The sequence continues at coordinate 36,738,554 of CM044011.1, forward strand.
AAACTTGGGCTTACTATAAAGACTATGGCCACAAGGCCTACATGGCTACAACCTACAAATATGACTATAAGCAAATAAGCAATTGGTCTTAAACATACACAAATTTAAGGGGAAAAATCATTCATTGCTATATAGAAAAATATACTCAAAACTTTATAATTGTTATATAATGATAACAAACAAGCAATACAACCTCTATATTACACATATTGAATAAATATAATATTAAATAAATAGGAAATAAAGATTAAGAATTATAAATCTATGTTTTGGAGCATATTAAACAAATTAATCACCTTCTAACCGCTAGTTATATCTTAATTTTCTAGAAGCTTAATAATGAAAACCAAATATATTAACCTAAAACTAGTTCATTTTACTTCTATAAAACAAGTTAGCTCTCAATGTATCATATATTTTTCAAATTGAATAATCTATTTCAGAAAAAAGAAAAAAAAAACTTTAGTTATATTGCTGCTACAGTCTAGTATAATGACAAGACAAGATAACTTAAATGTGAATTTTATATTTTATTGCATATTGAGTACACATACATTGAACTAAATATCACCTTCAATACTCAAGAAATAATCAATGTGTACCAACCATTAACATATATATGCACACCCATTAATAATGTATTTAGGACAACAAATTACAAAGCCATTTTTGAGCCACGATTATTAGGGAACCTTTTTTGTCAATTCATGGTGAAAGAAACAATAACAAATGCCAATGGATGCAATTCATTAGTGTTGTCTTAAGGTGTGGAGATACTTATGTGTTACACCAATAAATTAACACATTCGAAAATAACATGTTGTGACATCATACATGATTTATATTTGGCTTTTATTCTCTTTATTTTTTGATGTTCCTGTACACATTCATTCATTTTATCGTAATTACATTAATTACAAGAAAACGAGTATCATCGATGGCTCATCACTGATGACTTATCACCAACAAACGGTATCTCGTTACCAAAAGTAAAAAAAAGAGAAGGAAAAGAAAAGTAAAAAATATCCCACATGTGAAACAATCATTGATTACTGAGAGATCATTAATGGGCATTATAACCTACTAAATTAACTTTTTTTTAACGCCAACGAATAATTTTTAAGTCCGGTTATCTGGGTAAACTTATTAGCGAAAGGCCACCCACGCTCGCGAACATAGACAGCGCAGGTGACCCGGCTCGCCCACCATTCCAAGGGAAACCCACCACTCAAAGACCCACTGTGGTAAAACCCTTGACGCACTTGGAGCATATTGCACCTAGTGATACTCCAACTCATTCCAACTCATGACCTTCACTTTGGAAAGTCATAGGGTGTCTCATCCTAAACCAGTTGATTTATGACTCATTGGCACCTACTAAATTAACTATGTTGACATAATGTATGTATGAGTTTTCGTCACAGATGATGATAAGTAGATGAAGAACAATCCTTTCAAATTGAAGAATAAACCGATTAGTGTTTGTATACGTGCATGAGGATAATAAATCCCTTTGTCTTATCACACATGATGCCATTAAAGTCAGTGGCGGAGCTTGATCGAAAGCTTAAAGGGGACGGAGCCGAAAGTAAAGTATTTAATTTAGGGGTGATGAATTCTATATTTATTAAAAAATTTTCACTACCGGATCAAAAATTTCCACTATCGAGCCGAACATTATATATATAAATGGTTGCTGCAAAACAGTTAAAAGATTTCATATAATCTGGACCGTCTATATCCATGTACTTTGCATCTGAGCCGTATAAATTCAGAAGTTGGGAAATCTTGCGTCAGTTACTAGCCTTACTCCGATCCTACCTCCCCACTTTCCCGCAACTTTGACAGAGTAGTTTGTATGGTAGTTTCCGATCTTTCCTCCCACGTTTGCTTTCTCCTCCTAAATTGTTGTTGGTAAGTCAGTAACCTTCGCCAGAAATACCCCCTTAAATATGTCACGATGTCTCTCATTTCACACTTTCAATTCACAAACTTTCTCATCCACCTAAAATTTATCATAAATTCATCCCCTGATTCCAAAAATCAAGTCTTTGTTATGGATTCACTATAATCGACTAAACGCCCAGTGACGAAGGCATTAGGATTCGCTGTGGCATCCAATCGACTTTTAATATCGACGACTTATCGCCGCAGAAGGTCCTTGGTCGTCTGCCTGCCACCCACAAGGCTTTTTCAGGTGATGTTAATTTTCGTTTGTTCCAAGAATTGAAATAGAAATTAAAGTCAAAATCAAATATGAATCGGAATTTGAAAATGAAATTGGACTACCATTCAAGGTTTTACATGGAGGCGTATCAGCCCTAATAGCGGAGGCTCGCGAGTATGGGGCATATATGGTGTCCGGGTGGAATCAAGAGGAAACAAATATTGTAGAATTTTACAAAGAAGTTACTAGATGTTGAAGATAATCTAGATTGGGCTTCTTCATTTGTAAAGGAGAGTTTTACTTAGATTGTACATCTAAGGACACTTCTGGAGTCGTTCTGCTATTGGAAACACTTCTAGAAGGCGTTGAGATGACAAGAAAACAGCTAGCAGAGGTAATGATAAAATTATCTCATTTATTTTGTGGTGCATTAGTTCATAAACTTTTCTGATTCAGTTGGTGTCATATTAGTTCGTGAGGATGATATTCGAACCTTTGACCCTTCAAAGAAGTGTAACCCATGTTTGTAATGCTAGTGGTTCGATTGAATGCGCAAATGAATATGAAGTTGTTACTGATAAAGCTTATTCTTTTTGTACATACAGGGGTGTTTCTATATGGATTTTAGTGTTTATCACAGTTAAAGTTGATCTATTCAACCATTTAATAACTTTCAAGTGGCAACATGAACACACATTAAGATCGTTGTCGAACTCATTCAGGTAAACATCCTGTTTTGTGATTTATGTTCGCTTGATTCTGAATGTATTGTTGTAAACTTAATAATTTTGTATTTACTAATCGTTTTGTTAGTAGTCAACATTTACTACAGGGAAATATAGCAACTATTAGAAATCTAAAAATCAAGATAGCAACATACAAGCTACATTCTTTTGAAAAAGAGGTAGGCGGCAATGATGGAAAAGTGTGCTGATCTTAAGCATCAGGTCAGTTTCATATCAATCTTACTATCTCAATGAAGGAGAAGGGTGCTTACTTTACTATGTGAAGTGTTGTTAATGCATTACTATTTTTGTTCATCTTTATTTGTGTTTGGTAGTCTAACACAATTTATTTGACATTTAGCTGTGGCCTTTTGGTATTTTCATAGTTTGCAATGGTTGCTTCTTGGAATAAGCCTGATCGAGTCTATACTTACGTGTGCAATTTGAATTTCAGTCAGTTGATTAGATCTGTATGAAAATTATGGTTAAATAATTGTAGGTAACTTGTGAATATGTAATTGAAGCCTTTTTAGTGACTGGGGAACTATAAATATAAGTTCAGCTGAAAAAATTGCTTTTGATATCGGGTACAAGTGACTAGACGTTTTATCTGCTTTCACCAACTCTATAAGTATGTGAAATTTCTACATGATTTAAACTTTTTGTTGATATTTAGAAAACTATTTCTTTTCTTTATGTTGTTCCTGCTCCATTGAAGCACTTCATATATCCGTGCAAGATGAATATAAACACAAACAAGTCATTCTTTTTTCACTTAACTCTATCTGATCGTTCCTAATATGTTCTTTTGACTCATTATGGATATAATAAGTAATGTTTGAAGCTCTTTAGACATCATATTGTTATTTATTATTAATTTTAGTCATTACTTTGATCATTTTTGAAGTGACAAACCTCTTTCTGAATCTCATTGGCATTAGGTTCTTCAAGCACTATGCTCGTGTTGATATGGAATGTGTTGTTCTTACCTGATGGATATATGTATCATGAAAAGCTTCTGATAAACTAATTTGAAAATCTAAATTATTTTCTGTTGTTTATAGAAATGCTTATGTAGTGCTTGATGCTTGCTTGCATGTGGATGTTGATCCGAGTCATAGGTATGATTATTTTTTTCATCTTAGACATATGGCTGCTCATAAATCTTATTTTTATTGTTTTATTTTACAAACAATTTACACCTTACTGAATCACAAAATCAACATATAAATGAATGAAAGTTAAATTGTTTGTAGTTAAAAATATAACATATGATGCAACGAAACAACATACCGAATACTATATGCATCTTTTACTTCTTCATTAATATATTCTATCATTGTAAAACTGGTACATCATTTGTTGGATTGATTTTGAGTTTGAGCATAGTTAGTGTTACGACTCCACCTCAGTTATACTTGAGATGGAAGAAGAAACAAGCCCAAGCTAAACCCAATGGATTTGATTTCTTGATAATTTGGTTATATACACTATGCGTGTTGAAACTTATTTGGAGCTTAAAAAGCGACCCATTTAATTACATAAGTGTTAAGCCTCCATATATGATAGAGAACTAAGAGATTTTTAAAGAAACTAATTTTAAGATCATTTGTGATTGAAGATGATCCTTTTATAGTACATTACCTTTTTGTTCTTTTTATTTATTCATTATGTTTTTTCTCATTCAAATAACTTCAAATCTCTTATCTCCCCGTAGGTTTTGGAGTATGGATTCCCAACAGAGTTGTTGGAAGCATGTTGGTTGTAACGCCCCGAAATTTTCCGAAACGAGCCATTTAATAATAATGGGCTTTTAAGGGTTAATTTAAGAAATACAGGGGTAAATTAGTGGGCTATGGATAAAATTAGTCTTAATGGGCTAGGCTTAATGGGTTTAAGGGCCCTAATCAGCCCTTAAACATGCATGAACAGCTCCATCTTCACCATTTCAAACCCTAGCCACCAAATTCGTAGAGAGAGAAAGTAGAGAGAGAAAGTGAAGAAATTCAAGATTTGGAGCTTGAAGGTTTGAAGGATTGAAGTTCTGGTGGATTGGAGCATCAAAACACAAGGAAAGAGCAACAAAACAAGGTAAGAATCGACCTCTAAGGCCCTCTGTAGATCAAACCCGGATTCTAGGGTTTTGGGGTTTTGAAAAGTTTAAAGAAACACATAAAGGTCGAATTTTTACGTATGAAAACGTGTAAAAAGCTTAGATTTGAGTTCATGGAAGGTAAACTAAGGATTTGGACGTAGAAAGTTAAGATTTTGGGTTAAAAACGGGCTGAATTTGAGTTTTTGTTCATCCAGCGAAACTGGGCCCCGATCCAGCAAATTTAAGTATTCATCCAGCGAAACTGTGCATTTATCCAGCGAAACTAGGAGAATCCTAGCAAAACTACAGTTTCGCTACAGCGAAACTACAGCTTCGCTGATAGTTTCGCTAAGTACTTAGGCTGACCTTAGACATTGCGAAACTAGGAAATTCCAACGAAAGTTGGGCGCTCATGCCAGCGAATCTGTCCAGCGAAACTGACAGAAGTACTGCCCAGCGAAACTGGTAGCGAAACTGCCAGCGAAACTGTCAGCGAAACTACCAGCGAAACTGTGGGCGAAACTATGAAGAAAATAACGTTTTTGCATATTAACGTTCGTGCAGCTAGAGTATTCAGGCTATAGCTTAAGTGACTTAGAATCTAAGCCATTGGACAAGTTCAGGTGAGTTCTAGACCCCTCCTTTACTCGTTTTCAATGTTTTGGGGTGATATGCATACTAAATTACATACTTTTATGATGACGGTCTTTAAGACCTTTTACCAAGAAAATAAATTTTCCTAAAGAAAAATGTGCCCTTAAATTTTCCCAGCCAGGGGCGTTGCCCCTTGGACCCCACTAGGGGCTGCCGCCCCTAGAACCCCGCTATCAGGGGCTGCCGCCCCCGAACCCCCGCTGTCCCGCGGAGGGTCAGTTATCTAGTTTATCTCTTATGATTGACGAAATGTGAATGCTTAGACTAAGAGTTTGCTTCTTATTATGTGTTAAGTGTATATGAAAACTAAAGATATAAGTGAAACTTAAAGAATTGTTATTGGGCCCATAACATGTACCTTGATAAAGTGATAAAGTAAAGCCTTGCAAGCAATTGATAAAGGAGGGTTGCATTCGTTGTACCCTCACCAGTGATAAAGTGATAAAGTATGCTCGAACAGGCAGGTCAGTAAGTCCTAAATTGGCATGACAATAATGGCCTGATCGGGTACGGCAGTAAGTCCTTAATTGGCATGTCGGTAAAGTCCTAGGCGAGCCTAGGCACCGATAGTGACAGAGAATTGACGGATAAAGAAGAGTAATAAATAACAATAGATGATAAAGTAATGATAAAGTGATAGCCTGTGTGTATTTATATTTTGATAGACAATGATTATTTTCAACTGATAAAGCTAATATCTCTTACGAAAGTTATTTAGCAAAGTAAACCTAGAATTCACTCAGCGAAGCTGACTTTTGTATGCATATCAGTTGACAGGTAAGAGTTAGAGCTTATGGGATGTGAGCATGTAATGAAAGCTTCTTGGCACTCAAAGACTGGCATCCCCGATGAAGAAAAGCTTAAAAGGACCTTTAAATAGTTTTGATGTTTAAAGACAATGTTTATAATTTAATTTAACTACGTTGTAATGGGTTGAATTACAGTATATTTTTCCGCTGCAATATATATATTTATACACATATGAGTAAATGATTGCTTTAAATCTATGTTTACTATGAATGGCCAACTGTGAGGCTTCCCTGAGAAAGGTGGGCCTTACATTGGTGCCTCATGAAAGTACGTACAAGCTTTTATTATAAATCATGAATTAAATTTACCACCGGCATGAAGATTTTATTATTATACCCAAACCGTGGTTAGTTGATTAATGGTGTGGAAGGACACCCCTAGCTGTATATGGGTCCAAGGCAACATTAAATGTGTTACACAAGATTTAGCTTGTATCACCTATACACATACTTATCATTTAGCATTGTAAACATGCTTTGAGTATTTAAGCATTTAATCACTGTCAAATACATCTTTTTTGACATGCATCCCCAACTTGAAAAGCATGAAGGAATTGATATGCAAGAGAGGTTATGACAAGTTAAACAAGTAAAGGACTCTTTTGACAAGTTAGTTTTTTTTATGTTTTTCAACTTCTATGGTTATAAAGTCCATTGGTAATCGTGAAGATTACATCAACGAGCTCATTAGACGATGAAATAGAGTCTTGATGTTTTTAGTATTTGTTTCCGATGTGACTAGATTTTATACTTGGTGTTGCTTGGAGTGTTGAGACAATTTTGTTTTTAAAAGAGGATGTGTCATCATTGAGATTTTTTTGGATTTTTTAAGGTTTTGATTTGTAGTTTTGTGCATGGGTTTTCAATCCTTTACTTTCATTCCAAACCTTCAAGCAAACACTTCTTTGAACTACTTTATGAAATTACTTCATATTTGGTACACCACTTGTATTTCTAATTTTACTTACAATAAGAATTATGCTGAGAGAAACATATGATAAATTATAAGTATGTCATTATAATTTTAAAATTCCCGATCAACAGACGAGTATAAAACTAGAGCAACTTACAAGGGCTTTAAATAATTAAATAGTACTCTTTTTTGGTCAAATCTTATCTAAATTCGTAAACTCAAGTATCTTATACAAAACCTTTTAACCATAACCAAAGTTCGTGCATATATGTGTTGTTGCTTTTTGTATTTTACATATCATGGACATTAAAGGCTTAGGAGATCAAATCGCAAGCTAAAGCGATTCAAACACTATAATATTTGCTCTTCATGATCCACACAACCTACCCATTATCTACCATGGAGTGGGCCACCTATCGAGATCGAGGAAGAACTTGAGGAAGCCAAACGATTAACTTAGTGAACATGATAGAAGACACATTCTGAGAACTCCAAACTTTGTTATTCAAATATTTTTAATTAGAATCTTCAAAGATTATGATAATTGTTGTATGTTTTTTTGGGTACTACCGTAGGATGTGGACACACATGAAGCGCATTTAATGGTTGTATTTGATTTTGGGATTGTTATGCAGCTACTACAAGCGTATTCACTTACTTTGTAATTTGTTTGATCATAACTTTCTAAACTTATTTGTTTGTTTCTTGTGTTGTGTTAAGTTGTATATATGGATGGATCATGTTTGTTTCATAACATTACACTACCCGACCAACGGACGGGTATAAAACTAGTTTACACTACTGACGAAAAAAAGAGCCCCCCAGCTTTGCCATTGATTGAAGTGAGTAGTGATCATAAGGGGACTATATGGTAGCGGAAAAGAAGAAGAAGTTGAAGGCACATAATGAAGATGATATGAGAAGCAAAAGATGAACAAATCTGTCTAGTTATTTTTGAGGACTAGTTCATTTTGCACTCAAACATCAGCAAGTATGTGATGTTTTTGTGTATATGTAATATATATATATTGTAATTATGTTTCATATTGACTTATGGTGTCAACATGCGTGAAATGGTATGTTACTTCGAAGTTGGGTAGAGTTGCGGTAAATTTGTTTAAATTATCTTTTTGCAATACGTAAATTAATTGTAATGTTATTGTGGGTTGTGACTTGTTCTTGTGTATACATAAGGACAACAAGTAGATTAATATGATTAACATTGCGCATGACATTAGAAATCACATCGCCAACATCCATCTTTCTGATGGAATATCACCATTGAAGAATTACCGATGAGAACTTCCTAATTAGCTAAAGGCTTCTAATGACTTTTCGTAGGTGAAAGCCATATGCTTTTGCTATATTAATACCCTTTTGTTGATACATATAGAATACCATCACGCGTAAACACTACTACAAAATCTTAATTTAATCTAACTTTCTAAGACGATGGTCGTATATATAACATCTTGACGTGATCAAGAAAGTAATATATTGCCTAGTTTGCAGCGAGAGAACCGTTATGAAGGCACTCATTTGTAAAAAAAAACATGGTTTCATATCTTTGAATAGAACCTGGTTTATAGTAAGAAGCTAAGCTCTATTATATCTAAAAGATTTAACAATGTTATAAAATATGTTGATATTGTGAAGTCAATTTTGTTTAGATGTTTTTATGCTGTTTTGTATTGCTTATAAAGTTCAGGGGTCATTTGTGGCTTTGTGTCAAAGTTAGGGGTCTTTCTAGTGGTTAGTGGTTACTTTGTTGATTGTTTGTTAATGACCGTTAACAAACTTGATTTGGGGATATAAGTGAGTCGATTAGGTCATTGCAATTCATTCATTCAAATGTATGTTCTCTGAAATTCGAAATTGATAATGCAAGTGTTCATAATCTTTCATTCTTAATTCAAAGTAATTGGTTCATTTGGAGTTTAATTCTCAACAATTGGTATCAGAGCCTGGTTAGGGCTCATCGGAGAAGATAAACACGAATCAAAGGAAGAATTGGATGAAAGATGGTATCGACCAAATTCGAGATCGAAAAGTTTGATGGCAAGAATGACTTCAGCCTTTGGAGGGTCAAGATGAGAGCCTTGCTGGTTCATCAGGGACTCGCTGATGCGCTTGCCGGAGGTGAAGCTGAGGTCCCGAATGGTGCGACTGAAAGAGAACGGAAGGAGATCACAGAGAAGTGGAAGGAGATGGGCGTTAAGGCACATAGCGCGATTATACTAAGCTTGGGTGATCGGGTACTCCGTGAAGTTGCAAAAGAAACCACAGCTGCTGGCATATGGTCGAAGCTTGAGTCGCTGTACATGACAAAAAGTTTGGCTAATCGACTGTATTTGAAGAAAAGACTTTACACTTTCACAATGGCCTCAGGTAAGTCGATTGAAGATCATACTGATGACTTCAACAAACTTATTCTTGATTTAGAAAATATAGAGATTGTATTGGATGAGGAAGATCAAGCTATAATATTCTTGACTTCTTTGCCTGCCCACTACGAGCACTTTGTGGATACCCTGTTGTATGGTAGGGACTCATTATCCATGGAAGAAGTGCTCGCTGCTCTGAACTCAAGAGAGTTGAAGAAGAGGTCAGATTTGAAAGAAGAGGGTGGAGAAGGCCTACATGTAAGGGGAAGACCTGAGTATAGAGATCAAAAAGGTCACAAGACAAAGAAGCAGTACAGGTCGAAGTCCAAAGTCAGAAGAAAATGTTTTGTGTGTCAGTCAGAGAAACATTTGAAGAGGGATTGTCCGGAGTGGAAGAAAAGGCAATCAGGAGAGACATCTGGGGCCAAGAATTCGTCTAATTACACTCAGTCTGATGAGAGTACTGATGGATATGAAAGTGCGGATGTCTTGATGGCAATCAAGGCAGATAACAAAGATGGATGGGTCCTAGATTCAGGGTGCTCCTTCCACATGACCCCAGATAAAGAAGCCCTGAGGGATCTCAAGATGGAGAAGATTGGCTCAGTTAAGCTAGGGGATGATAGGGACTGTGAGATACTTGGGGTTGGATCAGTTATGTTCAAAATGAACAATGGGACTGACTTCAAGATTGAAGGTGTCAGGTATGTACCTGACTTAAAGAGAAGCCTGCTCTCAATGGGTACCTTTGAAAGGTCTGGATGTCAAGTAAGCCTTAAAGATGGTAAAGCTAAGGTGATAAGGGGGTCTCTGGTATTGTTCTCAGGTACAAGAAGAGAGAACAATATATATTTGTTAGATGGGGAGGTAGTGAAACAAGGAGTATCACTGGTGTCCACTGAAGATGAGGCTGCATTGTTGTGGCACAAGAGGTTAGGCCACATAAGTCAGCAGGGATTGGTGGAATTAAGGAACCAAGGGCTTGTGACTGGAATAGCAAAGTGTGAGATTGGATTCTGTGAGCATCGTGTGTTTGGAAAAGCACATAGAGTAAAGTTCAACAAAGGAGTCCACAAGACAAAAGGCCTGCTAGATTATGTCCATGCAGATCTTTGGGGACCCACCAAACACTTGTCTTTAGGTGGAGCTTGCTACTTCTTATCAATCATTGATGATTACTCCAGAAGAGTTTGGGTGTACATTCTCAAAAGGAAGTATGAAGCATTTGGAAAGTTTAAAGAATGGAAGACACTGGTTGAAACTCAGATCAATAGAAAGGTGAAGAAGCTGAGGACTGACAATGGATTGGAGTTCTGTGGGAGAGAGTTCAGTGATTACTGCAAAGAACAAGGAATTGGTAGGCACCTAACAGTGCCTGGAACCCCTCAATAGAATGGATTAGTTGAAAGAATGAATAGAACACTCTTGAACAAAGTAAGGTGTATGTTGTCATGTTCAGGACTGCCTAAAGCTTTCTGGGCAGAAGCAGTTACTACAGCTGCCTATCTGGTTAATAGATCCCCTAGTGCTGCTCTAGATAAGAAGACTCCTATGGAAGTGTGGACAGGAGAGAAGGTGAGCTATGGTAATTTGAAGGTATTTGGGTCTGTTGCATTTGCTCACTCAAGTAATGGTAAGCTGGAACCAAGAGCCAAGAAGTGTGTGTTCTTGGGTTATACTGATGGGGTTAAGGGTTTCAGGTTATGGAGATTGGAGGATTCCAAAGTGATAACAAGTAGAGATGTGACATTTAATGAGGTTTTGGTCTATAGAGATGTCATTAACAGAAGTAGTTCAAACACCTCCACTGATAAAGATTCAAGTGATGTTCAAATTGAGGTGGAGATACAACCTCAAGATGAAGTTTCAAAAAGAACAGATAGTCACTCAAGTGATGCTGAATATAGCCTTGCCAAAAATAGACCGAAGAGGAGTGTGAAACCTCCTCTCAGGTTTAGAGATGGAGATGATATATCAGCTGTGGCATTTATATCAGCTGAACAAGAGGCAATTTTAGAACCTCTAACATTTGAACAAGCTTTGGAGTCTGATGAGAGGTCACAGTGGCTTAAGGCAATAGAGGAAGAGATTGATTCCTTATATAAGAATGAGACCTGGGAATTAGTAGAGAAGCCTAGTGATCAAAAATTAGTTGCATGCAAGTGGCTATACAAAATAAAAGATGGAGCTTTACCTGGGGATCCACCTAGATTTAAAGCCCGGTTAGTAGCTAAGGGGTATACTTAAAGAGCAGGAGTAGATTATACAGAAATCTTTTCACCAGTGGTTAAGCATACATCTATAAGATTGATATTGTCTATAGTTGCATGTCAAGATTTGGAATTAGAACAACTAGATGTAAAAACAGCTTTCTTACATGGTTATCTAGATGAAAAGATTTATATGGCTCAGCCTAAGGGGTTTGAAATGAAGGGGAAGAGTCTAAGGTGTGCCTGCTAAAGAGATCTTTGTATGGCCTGAAACAGTCCCCAAGGCAATGGTATAGAAGGTTTGATGATTATGTAACCACTCATGGTTTTCACAGGAGTGATTATGATAGTTGTGTGTACATGAAGAAGTGTGACAATCACCAAATTGTATATCTGTTGCTGTATGTGGATGATATGCTGATTGCTTGTAAGAATAGAAATGAAATTGTGACCACTAAGCAACTGCTAATGAAAGAGTTCGAGATGAAGGAACTTGGTGAAGCTAGAAAGATCATTGGTATAGAGATAACAAGAGACAGAAGTAAGAGGCAGTTGAAGTTGAGTCAGAAGTCTTACTTAATGAAGATTTTAAAGAATTATGATATGGAGATGAGTAAATCTGTGAGTATACCTTTTGCACCACATTTTAAGCTGTCCAATGGTGATAGTCCTATCACAGATGATGAGGAGAGTTAAATGACTAGAGTGCCTTATGCAAGTGCTGTGGGAAGCCTGATGTACCTAATGGTTTGTAGTAGGCCTGATATTGGGTATGGAGTGAGCATTGTTAATAGGTTTTTGGCTCATCCTGGTAAGAAACATTGGGCTGCTGTGAAATGGCTACTGAGGTACTTGAATGGGACTAGAGACTATGGTCTGGTATATGGTTTGAACCATATTTCTGGTAAAGTTGTTACTGGATATGTGGATTCAGATTATGCCAAGGATTTGGACAAGGGAAGGTCCATTACAGGGTATGCTTTTAAGTTTCTTGGTAATCTTGTGAGTTGGAAAGCTAGATTGCAGTCAGTTGTTGCTTTATCCACAACTGAGTCAGAATATATTGCTCTTGCTGATGCAATGAAGGAAGCTTTGTGGTTGAAAAGGTTTGCAGCTGATTTGGGTTTGGGTGCTGATGCAGTTGTGTTTTGTGATAATCAAGGGGCAGTGCAGCTCACTAAGAACTCAGTATTCCATGAGAGAACTAAGCACATTAGAGTGAAGTATCATTTTATTCGAGAAGTGGTTAGTTCTAAAGAAGCTGATGTTGTTCATATATGTACTGAGTTAAATGCAGCAGATGTGTTCACAAAATCATTGCCTAAGGCAAAGCATCAGTTCTGTTTGGATGTTCTAGGAGTTGGATAATAGACTTCAAGGTGGAGATTGTTGATATTGTGAAGTCAATTTTGTTTAGATGTTTTTATGCTGTTTTGTATTGCTTATAAAGTTCAGGGGTCATTTGTGGCTTTATGTCAAAGTTAGGGGTCTTTCTAGTGGTTAGTGGTTACTTTGTTGATTGTTTGTTAATGACCGTTAACAAACTTGATTTGGGGATATAAGTGAGTCGATTAGGTTATTGCAATTCATTCATTCAAATGTATGTTCTCTGAAATTCGAAATTGATAATGCAAGTGTTCATAATCTTTCATTCTTAATTCAAAGTAATTGGTTCATTTGGAGTTTAATTCTCAACAAAATATAACATGATCTTGCTTACTAATCAACCGAGTTCTATTACATTAAAAAAAGTCAAGTATTTCTAAAATGTTTTAAAAATATAACAAAAGTCGGTGTCTATCAATCAACCGAGTTCTATATATTTAAGAAACTTATAAAGTAAAGTTTTTGACCTTTTAGCTTATAAGTAATGTGTTCTATCATGCTAAAATCACAACTAATGTTATTATCAAAGGTACATAGTGTCCGGTTTCATGTTTAAAACGAGGTTTCGTTAACCTAAAATGGGGTCTAGAGAGAATTTTGAACCTTATGAGTGCCATATACTTTCAACTCACCGTAACTCTATGTCTTAATAAGATATTTTTTTTCATTTTTCTTTGGATAAAAGTACGTCTTTGTATGATTTTACCTTTAAACATAGGTATGTAATTCCTAATGCTTATACCACTAAGCTCTTATCAAAGCATTTATTTTTGTGAATTTGTAATTTTGAAGAAGCCCTTAAGTTTTTCTATCATTAACTGTTTAAAAACTGGTTGACTAATTGAATTTTCAAACACACATCATGAGGTTCTTTCTCTGCTTATTATTGATTTTTCAACTAGTTCTTTTGGATAGTTAAGTGATTGTATTTTGTTCATTATAAATATGTTTAGTTGAAAATACATCAAAATTAAACGATACAATGCTTCATTAAACAATGTATTATTTTTCCAATTAGAATAGTTGGTGGTTCATTATAATAATAGGTTGTAAGCAATTTGTAACGTTAACTTATGTGTAAGTAAGAACTAATTACTACTATAATTGGTTATCACCAGTAGGAACTAAATTTCTACTGATGGTTGGGCATCAACTCAAACAACGACTCTTAGTAATCCCGTGATTCTTACTAACCGCTTGGTTATGTTGATTGCTTATTTACTTTTGATACCTTAGTCACTGCTGATCGCTTGGTTACTAGTAATAAATAAGGTACTACTAATCACACAATTACTAATAACCAGCAAGAAGACGGTACCCACTTAAACCCCACTTAATCCAGCTGTTCGTTGAAGTTGCAAATCTTTATAGGCTCGAATGCAGTCTGAATATTGAACCTTATTCAAATTTCATTTGTTTGATCTTAACTAAATCCAAAATACCTAAATGTATTGATGACACTAAAATAAACAATATTATATGTGTACCAACATGCTCAATTTTAGATTACATGTTTTTACAACCGATTGAATGCTATCACATAAATGAAATGTCCTTTACATATAATATATACTCACTCTTGCACCTTTTTTCAAAGATGAAATTCAAGCCTTCAATAATAAGTGATCGAAGAACACTTAAATACATTTTGATACTTTAGGTCAAAGACGCATTAAATTTAAGGATTCATAAGGTAAAATAGGAAATATGATACTGGTCATATTTTGGTATTCATATTGAAATAAAAAGAAAAGCTGATCGATCGTAATAACTTCCCATAGCGACATAGATACATGCAACCATCACTTTCACAAGAAAAACATCACTTTCACAAGAAAAACTATCATTATCAATACTTATTGTATTAAAAGTGAAATCACACAAATAAATGCCGATTGAACCCACCACCATGCATGGGGTAGGAAATTAACTAGCAACTTACATAAAACAAAAACAAAAAATCCATATATTGATTGTAATTGGGGACCATTCTTATATGTTCTGCTAACAATAAATATAATTATGCATATAATTTATGCCGTCTTTTATTCAACTTTTCATGGTATTTTCTTTGTTAATCATTATGTTTGATATTGTGTATTTGACTAGAGGCATCTAATTTAATATACACTCAAATTATAAATTAAAAAACCGCACAAAACCCTCTACATTGACTATGTGAACTTCATATCTATAAGATTAATCATATATATTGAGAGACGTTCTTACCGTACAAATTTGATCGACATTCATATAGCATAACGTTTAATAAACACTAAAATGTGTTGTGGAAGTTATAAAACATTCACAACATATAAGAGTATCTTAACAAGGTTAAAAGTTTGTACTCACAGTTCTCAGTGAAAAAAGAACCAATCTATGCAGAATGTTATATATGGCAATGCACAAAATAAAAATATGATATGTATTTCAATCTTAACGTACAGCTTTATTCAAACCAATATGGGTTAATATTTAGTTTAATTTCAAAAAACTTTAGATGTACAAAGTTTTATAAAACACGAAATATACTGTTTTAATATTCTTATTTTTTTTTCCTACGGAACCAAGTCATTTCAATATATGTTAACAAGGTTTATTAGATTTCACTGCAACTCATGGAGGCATTCCACATATTGAATATTTGGAAACTACACAGAAACTACAAAGAGCTAGATTAAATAGATTCAAACATATATATTTTACATTAGAAAACGTTATAGTTCATATATATAGGTGAAGAATTAAATACTATATTAAATATTATTCACGAGTTCATATATTACTTTTGACCTTTTATTTCATATTTTGTGAGCCATATATGTTTTACAAGGATTGTGAAAAAACTTTTGATACAACTAAACCCGAGTGAAAAAACAACATTGTAGTAAAGATTAATACAATGTTATTTCCATTTCACAAGTGTTTTTTCTAGTTAATTAATTTCTATTTCACGTTAATTATTAAGCACTCTAAATCTCCCTCATTTATCTCTTACTAAACCCGAGTGATACTTTTCGACGACCGATTAAATAACTACCTCAAAATTTGATACAACACATGTGGATGATTAATTTATGATGGGTAATTTCTATAATTCGAAAGGTTATGGTAAAAAATAGTGGAAAAATGTCGATTTTAACATAATATATGATCAGTAGTATACATAATACATATGTACATCAACCAAAAAGTCATGTGATTTATCTGAATTATACTCCTAATTTGCGCAGGTATATTTAATTTGCAAGACAAATACCCTTTAATGCAAGATAACAACCATAGACGCCTTCATAAACATATGCATACAAATGCACAAAACACATGCATGCATGTGAATTATGCATAAAAAATACAGACTAAACGTGTTTTGGCTATATGGCAAGTATAAGTCAATATCGCCTTTCTTCATGGTAATTTTTTTAAGACTGTTTATGGCACAACCTCATGATTGTGTTAACTCTACCCGTTTACAGCATATTTTCTCGCGTCATGTTTACAAGCCATGAGAGCTAGTTTACCGCGCTATCTTTGGCGCCATTTCATATTTGATACGTCGAGGAGACTACCTAATATAGAGGTGAATCCCGGTTATGTCACCCCAAGTGTAGAAAACCAATAAAATAACCATTCTGGAACGAATTAGCACTTCTCAGATTAGACGAGGCCTCTCCAGCGGAGCTGGGCGCCGGGGCTACTACACCCTTATTTATGTTGATGATTGTTGGAAATTTATTGATAATATTAATATGGTTATTAATATTTAGTCAATAAATTATAGTGTTGAATGAAAATTAATGTGTTTAATGACATTAGAAATTAATAGTGTGGGAAATTGTCCCACATCGGAGGAAAGAGAGAATATAAAATGGTTTATATTCTATAACCTCTTGTCTATATTGTTTCCTAAGATTTCACACTAAGTGGATTCGTGAAGGGTGCGAAGCACCCTTAACTCGCACTCGCACACGCGCGCGCGCGGCGTGGGCATGTGGGCGCAATGTGGCGCTTTGATGGCGCACTTTGCACTTGAGAGCCGCCTTAGTATTTTTGAAGGTTGGTTCGAGGGTCTAGTCAGGTGCGACAGACCTTGGTGCGCGGTCAGAGCCGTGACTCGTAACAGCTTCCGTTACACGAAACCTGACGACTGTTAATGACGGTTTAAATGAGCGGTTATGAATTTGGATTAATGGCTGGGTGGCTGTTATGGTTCGAATCCACTATAAATATTGAGGGTACCTCAGTATAAAGATACACAATACACATCTCGAAACCTGCAGCAAAACAGGTTCTCTATCTCTCTGGATTCTCTTCTAGATTCTCTTCTACAAACAAGTTCGGGTTCTAGATCAATCCTGGCAGTACAAACGGCTTCGGCTGTTGTACCCTGGGAAACAAACTGAGTTCTCTTAGGAGGCTCGGAATTTGTTTTAAGGGCCCCGTGTTGAACACGATCCTTAGCTTTTACATTTCTGTTTCTTCTATTTCTGTAAAATTACCATTGTAAAAGTGATAGATAATCATTTCTTTATGTTCATTTGTATTGACTATATTAATAAAATTGTTTGACTTTTTATTTTATATGAACGGTTCCTACAAACTTAAAACAAATTCCAAAAAAAACACCGTTCATATATTAATCTGTGTTTTTAAAAAATGTTAATTTTTCTTTAAATTATTTTCGTTTTCTTATTCACGAGTGATCTTCAAAGTTGGACTTAGAACATCTCTCGTTGAGTTTTATAGAATTCTGAAAATAGTTTATATATTTTTTTCAAATTAGTTGTGGTTATAACTGTTTTCATTTTTTTATTCATGAGTGATCTTCAAAGTTGGACTTAGAACATCTCTTGTTGAAAAACTGTGAAAATAGTTTGAAACTTTTTCAATTTTCATAGTTATTTTAGTTTGTTGAAAATTGTTCTAACTTAATCTGTTTTTGTAAAACAGCAAACAACATGTCTTCTAGCGCTATGAGTTCTTCTTTATCTGCCCCTTTAGCTGCAACCACGGTGGGAGCGACCACTGTGGCGAACCATGCGGAAAAACCTGAAAAGTTTACGGGTGTCCACTTCAAAAGATGGCAACAGAAGATGTTATTCTATTTGACCACCTTGAACTTAGCACAGTTCTGGGAGAAAACTGCTCCTCTACCTAAAGAAGGGGATGATGCTTAAGCCTTGAGTGCTATTGATGCTTGGAAGCATTCGGAATTTCTTTGTCGCAACTACGTTTTGAATGGTCTTTGTGATTCATTGTATAACGTGTATTGCAACATAAAGAATGCCAAAGAACTATGAGAGTCTTTAGACAAGAAGTATAAAACCGAGGATGCCGGTAGCAAGAAATTCATTTTGGCTCGGTTTTTGAATTTTAAAATGGTTGATGACAAGACTGTGATTAGCCAAATTCAAGAGTTACAAGTTATACCTTTTGAAATTCATGCTGAGGGGATGCCTCTCAATGACACCTTCCAAGTTGCAGCCATGATTGAAAAGTTGCCTCCAAGTTGGATAGAGTTTAAGAATTATCTTAAGCTCAAACAAAAGGAGATGACTGTGGATGAACTTATTGTTCGTCTTCGAATTGAAGAAGACAACAAAATGGCTAAAAAAGGCATCCGTGTGGAACCGATGGCAAAGGCAAGTATGGTTGAACATGGGCAATCGTCAAGGGGTTATAAAGGTAAAGGGAAAAAGCCAATTGGGAAACCAAAGGTGAACCTTGGACCAAAGAAAGGAGTTGTGAAAAAGAAACCTCCACCTCCTCCTTTCCAAGGTATTTGCTACAATTGTAATGAGACGGGGCACCGTGCTAATCAATGCAAGCAACCAAAGCGTGAGCGTGCGCATATGATGGATGAAGACGGTGAACCGTTAGTGGCAATGATCACCGAGCTATCGGCAATTGTGGAAGAAGTCAACCTCGTGGGAGACAATCCACATGGATGGTTCATTGATACGGGAGCTACCCGTCATGTGTGTGGTGACAAGACCCTCTTTAGCACTTTTAAAGAGGTTAAGGGTGATGAAAAGCTTTACAAGGGTGACAAAGCTACGGCCGACATCAAAGGTGAAGGAAATGTGATCTTGAATATGACTTCCGGGAAGGAACTCACCTTGAGCAACACCTTGTATGTCCCGGAGATTCGGAAGAATCTTGTTTCAGAATGGTTGCTTAATAAGTTTGGTTTTCGTTTAGTGTTTGAGTCGGATAAGTTTGTCCTTACTAAACGTGGAATGTATGTGGGAAAGGGTTATGCCCTTAATGGTATGTTTAAGATGAATGTAACCTTTATTAAAAGTGAAATGAATAAGACTACTATTTCTATTTATATGCTTGAGTCTTTAAATATTTTGCATGGTAGACTAGGACATGTAAATTATAATTCTATTCGTCGTTTAATAAATTTAAAATGCATACCTACATTCCATATTCGCACAAACTCTAAATGTGAAACATGCGTTGAAGCAAAACTTACAAGATCATCATTTAAACGGTTGAAAGAATGACCGGAACCCTTGGTTTAATTCACACTGACATATGTGATTTAAAAGCACACCCAACAAGAGGCGGCAACAAATATTTCATCACTTTTATTGATGATTGCACTAGATATTGTTATGTATACTTACTTAAAAGTAAGGATGAGGCAATCAACAAATTTATCTTGTATAAAAACGAAGTTGAGAATCAACTAAACAAGAAAATTAAAGCTGTGCGAAGCGATAGAGGTGGTGAATATGTTGCATCGTTCGCCGATTTATGTGCAAAAAGTGGTATAATACATGAATGTACGAACCTTACTCACCACAATCAAATGGCATTGCGGAACGGAAAAACCGTACTTTAAAAGAGATGATGAATGCCATGTTGATAAGCTCTGGGATGAGCTATGACATGTGGGGGAAGCTATCCTCTCGGCAAATTATCTTTTGAATAAAATACCACCAAAGAAAAGGGATGTAACCTCTTATGAGTTATAGATGGGTAGAAAACCATCATATAAGTATCTCAAAGTGTGGGGGTGCCTAGCTAAGGTGATTGTACCACCGCCTAAAGCTCAAAAACTAGGACCCAAAACTGTTGATTGCATATTCAATGGATATGCTCAAAACAGTAATGCACATCGATTTCTTGTACATGAGTCCAAGAATCCCGATGTACAAAAGAACACTATCATGGAGATAAGGCTGGGGAATGCTTCATATTTTGAAAATGTGTTTCCAATGCGAGGACAAACACATGCATCTACATCATCGCGGTTTGATGATGGAGGTGCAAGTTCATCAACACAAATTGATGACATAGTTCATGATAGTCAACATGAACGACCTGAGGTTGAAGAGGTAGAAATTAAACAAGTAAAAGGGCACGGGTTGAGAAATCCTTTGGTCCAGACTTCGTAAGTTATATGCTTGAGGGTGAGCCTAATACCTATCGTGAAGCGGTATCTTTGTAACATCTTGTAATTTTGAATTAATATAAAGTTAGTTTTGCTAATAATAAATAATAAATTAATAATAATAATAACAATAATAATAATAATAATAATAGTAATAGTTAATTACAAAAATAATAATAATAATAATAATAATAACTAATAATAATAATAACTAATAATATAATAATAATAATAATAATATAATAATAATAATAATAATAATAATAATAATAATAATAATAATAATAATAATAATAAAACTTATAATTAAAGTGCAGGGGTCGTTTTGACATTTTAAAAACTTTGAATGAATATTTATTACATAAAATAACGGAGCTTGAAAGTACAGGGACCATTTTTGTAAATTATTCAAACACCCAACCCCTTCCCCGTCGATCCCTTGCCACGGCCACCGAACTCCGGCGAGGTCACCACACCCAAAAACCAGTTGTTTTTAAACAAATTAAACGCTCCTGACAACCTCATGTGCAAGATTCGAACGCGTGCTCAAGTTTAATTCGAAAATTCAGTGCGATTCAGTCTCTGTTTCTTTCCTCGCGTGGTCGACAGCTTTAGCAGTCCATCGATCGCACTACACATTAAATTAAGTCGATTAAACACGCACAAACAATCTTATATCTAATCCTAATCAGTTGATAAACTCAATTGCATCAAAAACTACCAAAAACACTCCTCTCGAACATCCACTCGATCGCGGACCTGCAACTCAATCCAATCCATTGTACGAGCATCCTTAATCGAGTTGATTGAGGGCTTTCATTCCTCATCACCATACGAAGCTGCATACGAGATTAATTTGATTTTCATTGTCTAATTCTTCTCCTTCGATCGACTCCCCTTCCGCGGCCTGTTCTCGAGGTCTCTCTCATCAAATTGAACTCAATTCAGGTAAGTAACAATACAATTACATTCGTTAAACCATGGGGAATAAAAGCCCCATGATCTTCATTGTTAACAACGACGAATTGGCCTTCAATTTGAATCCGAACGAACCTAGGGTTCATCCGGATTGGGGATTTATTTGTAACACTGCTTTTAAGAATTAGGAACCAAATCATGCCGCGGCCACGGCCTTTGGTTCACCGGTTATGCATGCACAATACAGACTGGAGGTCCCTGTGACAACCCGAAAATTTTCATGATTTAATAAAAAAAAAAATTTTTTATGTGAATTTATAGTTTATTTTTATATTTTTATTATTATAATGTCAATAATAATAAAAATAATAACAATAATAATAATAATATTATTATTAAAAATAATAATTTTAATAATGATAATATTAATAATAATGAAAATATTGTTATTAATAATAATTTATAAAATTATTAAATTGATTTAATAAAGTCCAGGGTTAGTTTTGTAATTTCGAAAACTTGTTTTATAAACTTAAAACATGAAATAAAAAGTTTACAAACCCCAGGGACCATTTTGTAATTATTTCAAAACCCAACCCCCCACCCGCCGTCGACCCTTTCTCCGGCCACCGCCTCCGGCGACACTCCGGCCAACCACAACACACCAAATTACGTGGTTTTTGATCAAATAATTGTTCCCGACACAACCGCGTGCAAGATTCGAACTGGTCCATCGATTCAATTGAAAAATCGGAGTGCGATTGATCCAACAAAACCCACGTGAACCTTTCGGCCACTTTACAGCTTCAAATCGCACAAATACTCAACAATAATCGAATTAAACGAACCTAAACGATGCTATAAATGTTCTTAATCGGTCTACAATTTCAAATGCACCAGAAAGCACACAAACACCTCAATTTGAATTCTTTCTCCTTCGCGACCTGCAACACAATCAAATTCTATCTTACGAGTTTTAATTCACAAAATTGATAAATTGATTTCGATCATTGGAGCCATTAGAGACTTCCTGTGAATTTAATTGCATTTTCATCCACGTTTGATCATCGTTTGGATCCTCCCAAGCCGCGACCTGTTCTTCGAGTTATCTGGACGATTTGAACAACGAAACAGGTAATTAAACATATCATTGAACACGATTTTTGTTGGGTAACAAAAGCCCTAACATCAATTCAGTTATAAACATCGATTGGATGTTCAATTTGATTCGGATCAAATTAGGGTTCTTGGTGGAATTTGGGTTTCTGGAATTTGGGTTTAAAAGATTTAAAGGCTGAGTCTTTGTGCGGCTTAGAGCCTTTGGTTTACTGGTTCTGGAGTGTGATTGGGAACAGGAGGTCAGGGGTTCGAACCCTGCCCCCCAACATTATTTTTTTAAATGCCTTTTAAGCATTTTAAAATATACAAAAATTACCAAAAATTATAAAAATAATTTTAAAAACTTCTTTTATTTTAAAAGCATTTAAGTGATTTTCTGTAATTTATTTATTTAAGAATACCTTAAATAAAATTTATAAAATAATATTTAAAAATATTATAAATAACCATTTTTATAAAAATAGACTTTAAATGCTGATTTAAAGTATTAATCCATTAATTGGACACCATATTTTTTAATGGATAAATTATAATAATCGTGGAAATTTAATTCTTTAAAAACCTTATTTATTTACTTAAATAATTATTACAAATGTTATAAATAGTTACTTTTATAAAAATGGATTTTAAATGATGATTTAAATCATCAAGTTATTAATAAGGATTATATTATTTTAATTATGGATTTATTATGATAAATGAAGGAATTATATTTAATAAATTTCATAAATTATTTACAAACACAAATATTATCATTATAATTATGATCACACCATTGTTATTATTAATATCAATATTGGTAGTATTATTAAGACATAGTGTGTTGTATACCAAATCGTGTACGTCAAACCGAACCGACCCGAATCCGACCAAATATATTTATTCGCGTTGAACACGTTTTAAAACTTAATTACAATTAATAATAGGTGTTGATCGTGTTTGATCGTGCATTGCCTTATTCTTTGAAGTTCTTGTTCATTTCATTACATCAAATCAAGGTGAGTTCAAGCCCCACTATTTTACCAAATCTCTTTTGAGTAAGTTCATTTTATTAAAAACTCTTTTGGGGGAGATAGCATACTGGTAATGTTACAAACGTTTTCATTATATGTTTAAGATGTGTATGATATTAAAGATAGTGCTGTTGATCATTATAAAAGTCCTCACACTTTCGAATTGTTAATATTGGATAGCGGGGAAAGTTGGGTAGTACTACTGGGAGTGACGACCCCACCTGTATGACTCGAGGTCAGTCGGGTGCAATTTGTCCTATGAACATTAGTCACGATCTGACATCGTGGCTGGAGGCAAACATAACACAGTCAGCTTCAATGTCGAAATCACTATTTAATATCGTTTGGGAATGGGCTAGCTAGCCATTACAATGCACATGCTTAAATATACGCTATTGTTAAACTGTGACGTTTAACTGTGAACTCTTGAACTGATCAACCGTTGGGTTGATACACGCTATTGTTAAACTGGGATGTTTAACTGCAAACTCTTAAACTGATCAACCGTTGGGTTGATACACGCTATTGTTAAACTGAGATGTTTAAACGCAAGCTCTCGAACTAATCAACCATTAGGTTGATTACACTTTTGTTAAACTATTATGCTTAAACTCAAACTCTTGAACTTACCAACCATTGGGTTGACATACACTTTTGTTAAACTGTTATGTTTAAACATAAACTCTTGAACTCACCAACCGTGTGTTGACTTTTAGTATGCTATTCTCAGGTCATTAATCTGGACTGCTGTTAGGAGCACTACACGGGTCAAGCATGCATCCTAACGCTTAAACAATGATACATTTGTTTATCTCTATATTTTGGGTTTGTTTTATTTAAACGCTTCCGCATGAATTATAAAGTTTAAACTTTGGTTTGTTATGTTAAACGTTGCATATAGAGTCGTTCCAAGTAACTATTGACTGTGATCCTGGTTTGTTCACACCCCTCCGTGATAGATTCCAGACCCGGAATTTGAGGGTGTGACAACCTCAGATGGCATGGGAGTTGGACTATCATTGATGTGAGCCATGAGTGCATGATTTTGGAATTGAGGTTTGACTTCCTCCGCATACAAGCTCCAATCACATACTCCATCTTGCCTGATGACAAGTGCGTTTGAGGTTGATTGGTTGTTTCCATGGGCTTCCTGTGTGTCAGTTGGTGCTAACTTTGATGAGTTGGTTGATGATGATGTTGATGCTGAAACTGACTTTGATGACTTGATTGAGGAGCTGATGATGAAGTTGATTAAGAATGAGGTTGACTGTGTGAGTTTCTTTGGTAACTGTTGTTGTTTCTTCTGGGTGCATTACATTTCCTTGAGAAGTGGCTAGTCATACCACAATTAAAACACTTCACCCTCGATTTGTCATACCCAAGCTTTGTGTTCTCATTCAGGCTTAGCTTTTTACCTTTCCTGAAGAATTTCTTTGCCCTCATAGCAATCATGGCCATATGCTGTTGTAAATCCATTTCTTCAACATCATCTGGATCCATTTCCTCCAGATCTTCTTAGATTAGCTCACATCCTCCCAAGTAAGCTTCAAAACTTGCAACAAAGGCATTGTAGGTGGGATTTTGTTCTTTAGACTTCTGATCAACAGGCAAGTTAGAGGGTATGAAAGTGGATGGATTAGAGGTTGATTGCTTCTGTGGTTAAGATGAAGCAATGAATCCAGTGGATTTGGATTGATCTCTAGATGACAGAAAATCATCCTCTTCAGTAATGAATGTTTTTTCCACAGAATGAGTTTCTTATGGAAATTTGTAAGCCTCAATGACTTGAGGTCCACTCAGGTTTCTACTTCTCTCATCCAGATCAAGAGCTTCAATCTTTGCTATCATGATGTCTAAGCTTGTGCTCTCCAAATCAAGTGTATTTTTCAGCATCGTCACATTTTACTTCTAACTTTCAGGCAGACTGTGCAGCATGTTCTTATTCTTTTCTTTTTCTTTATAGGTGACCCCCATTATCTCCAGATCATTTACCAGTTGGAAGAATCTATGAAGCTGTTTTGAGATAGATTCTCCTTTGTGTGATGGAAGGTTTCATATTGATTAATCAGTTTGTATTTATTAATCTTAGTAACCTCACTGCTTCCTTCACACATGATCTGAAGTGCATCCCATACACCTATTGCAGTGTTGTATTTCTCTAATCTTTTAAGTACATCCATCTTCAAAGCCTGAGTTAGAATGGAGTAGGCTTTAACATCAATTTAATCTTCTTATAATTATCATCATCAAGATTAAGATTTGGATCCTCAATGGGGATTCTGACTATCTTATACTGTGCAGCTTGGTCAGCATTCAGAGAGACTGGAATGTAAGGCCCTTTGCATATGGATATCCAATAATCCGGATTTACACCTGTAATATAGTTCCTAAACCTGATTTTCCATTGCTTAAACTCAAATTTGTGTTTAAGCATTGGAGGTTTAGAAGCATGACCAAGTTTAGAAAAGTTAATAGAATCCATGATTTATAAACTGATTTTAGACTATTTGAATATGGTTTAGATTGATTTTATGTCCAAGAGTCCAAACAGTCCACGGTTTCAGTAATCAGTTTATGCAATGGTTTCTATGAACAGTAGCAGGCAGCGGGGTCTTCTTTTTCAGCTTCTTGTTATGCAAGTTTAGATTGATTTTTATGTATTTTGTTTGTGTTCAATCACAGATCTGAACGCTACTGATGATTTTCAGTGTGTTTTTGTCGCACCCCAACCTTGACGGAGGAAACGTCGAGGCGTGAGGAATACGATTGTTCACAGCCACATAACGCTATTGCCTGAAACATGTTAAAATAAAAGGTCAACATATTGTTGCTAAGCATTCTATAGTTCTGCATACATAAGTATATAAAAGATGGCAATTCATGTTGTAAATTAGAGAACAAGGTAACTAGGGATGTAAGACAGAATGCACAATCAAACCTTGACAAAGTTTCACAAGTCTCAAACGTGTACTTGGACCAACCAAGTTATAAGTATAAACGATTAGCTAAGTGTACTTGGATCAACCAAGCAGGCTTGTCAGGCCCATAGATCTATGACGTCGCCAGGCTAGC
The DNA here is from genome assembly GCA_024085815.1 of Flaveria linearis. Taxonomy (NCBI): domain Eukaryota; kingdom Viridiplantae; phylum Streptophyta; class Magnoliopsida; order Asterales; family Asteraceae; genus Flaveria; species Flaveria linearis. The sequence continues at coordinate 36,765,424 of CM044011.1, forward strand.
AATAGTTAATGATTGTACATGTATTCGACATTACATGGTAGCTACAATATTCAACTAATCACAACACACAAGTAAATTGCCATAAGTTTACAAGAATCAAACGTTTACGAGTGCAATGATTAATAAGTAACATGTTTCACCCCAAAGTGTGAAAATATGAAAAAGGGGTATAGAAATACTCACTTGGCGTATGTGTATAAGATGATAATAAGAATTAAACGACGTTCCAACGAATTCTTTTACAAGGTACCTAAACGTATTTATTACAATATTAAAGTTCAATCATAACGAGTCAAACGAATTAACGAAAACTATGGTTCCGATTTGGCATTTGGGTTTGGTAATAATTAATTCCAACTAAAATGATATATTTGATCATGTTTTACGACAATTAAAATGAAATACACTTTTTAATCATTTTAATTAAAAAGAAAACCCGTTCGTAGAAAAATCTAAGTATAGTATAGATAAACCTTTAATTGTTTTTAAAGTTATTAACCATCATTTAAACAATATTAATGTTTGAATAAATAATAATAATTGTTTAAAGTCTACTTTATAAGAAATAAACAAAAATAAATCATTTGTTTAGAAATATTTAATAAAAATATTAAGACATTTTATGAAATAAATTTTCCAGAAGCTGGTTAGGTGGTTTAAAAAATTTAACAAGTTCATACTGATTTTTATAATTTTTATAATTTTTGGGTACTTTTCTGGAATTTTTAAAGGCTTAGAAAGAGTTTTAAAAAAAGATTGAGGTGGCCCGGGTCGAACCCGGGACCTCTTGTTAAACCCGGAGCGCAGGAACCAGCAAGCCAAAGCCTAAACCGCGAACAATACCGGATTCAAATTCTTTTAAGCACAAGTTCAAATCAAACCCCAATTCCTTTTGAGCCCTAGTTCGAATCCGAACCAAATTGGACTCGAAATCGGCTTTGATAGCTTCTGCAATCATGGGGCTTTTGTTCCCCATGATAAACCGAGTGTGTATGTGTGTGTAATTAACTATATGATGATCGAATCGAGGTTTACCCAGTTGAAGAACAGTCGCGACACTTGTGTCAATCAAATGATGCTCAAACGATGTTTTTAATCAAATCAAACTTAGGGGAAGCTTAGAATGATGATATTGATGAAAACCCTATGTTAATTTCGATTAAAATTGATCGGAGATGGGGTTTCGAAGGTGTTGCAGGTCCGACTTCGAAGAGGATGTTAATGGGGTGATTTTTTTGATGGTTTTGAATGAAATTGAGCTCAAATGAAAGTTATAAAGATCCAAAATTGGTTAGTGCGTGTTCACTTTCGATTAAAATAGTCCGTAGTGCCCGAATTTGGGATGGTCGGCCGAAAATGGTGAGTGGTGGGGTTCGAACGGGTGACAGGGGGGTGGGGTTGGGTGTTTGTGATAATTACAGGAATGGTCCCTGTGGTTTGTGTTGTGGTATTTTTTTGTTTAAAAGTTTTATTTTAAATTTCAAAATTACTGAATTAACCCCTGGACTTTTAAATCAAACTATTATTGTTATTATTTTTATTATCATTATTATTTTTATTATTGTTATTATTATTATTATTTTTCATTATTATTATTATCATTATTATTGTTATTATTATCATTATAAAAAAAATTATTAAACGCCATAGAATACGAGATGTTACAGTCTCCCCTACTTTAAGAAATTTCGTCCCGAAATTTAATCATGAGAAATAAATTTTGAGGTTATGAGGAGACTTAGATGTCCTTTCATGTTCACGAGTGCACTCTTGGGAATGTTTAAATTCAATAAGTTTGACTATGATTCTTAAGTTTGTTAAGTTTCACCGTTCATAATCTTATAAGTTCCTTGACAAAGTGTGCAAGTCATTCCTTTAAATTTTTTTAATTGATAAATGTTTGTATTCCAAACGGTTCAATACGGTTAAAAAAAATTTTTTTGTCATGTATGAAACACCATACATTAGATCGATACGGGACTCGGCTTAATAATCATGAGAAATAAGTATCGGATGTTTTTGGATGGAATTCACAAGAGCTTCTCAAGTAATTAACTTTAACGGGTTTCTAGGTGATCGATTCTTGTTTACTCATGTCAATGAGGGTTCAAAGTGTTATTAGTGTAACGTTGATACAGGTATCAGGTTTGTTAAGATTAAAGATTAACTTTAGTATGAGGAAAATCGTTGTAATGGGTTTTCAGAGTAAGTGTGGTTTTGAGGGAAAGACATTATTACTAGAGGTTATTATGAGGAGTTCAAAGATGGTTCAAGAAATGACACAATAATAGAAATTGCTGATAAATAGAAACACAAGTAGCTTTCCAAGTACGGCTTGCACACGCGGTTCATCAAACCCATAAACATATCTGAGAAACATTCGTGTGGCTAGGAAGCCATGAACACAAATTGGTAATGACTTTATTTGGCAGGAAGATTGTTTAGGAAGTTATCATTATGCAATCAGGTTTTAATAATAACTTAAAATAAAAGTTGATAAGTAAGGAATAAATGGTTCCATATAGCTAGATCAAATCAAAACATGAGAATAACGAGAAAGAAATTGATTTAAGAATTTAAATGCTCCAAGGTTGAAGTCAAAATCAACCTAAAACGATCGGGTCTTCTTTTAAGTTCAAAGATCATGCTTTGGCTTAATAGGTCAAAACACTAACATTGTTTCACCCGTTAAGTTACTACATGCTTCTCGTCACTTGATTACAACCTTGGTAAGTTGAAGATCAATAAATGAGAATAGTCATTAAGGTGTGGTTTTCACTCCTAACTTGATGGTGTATTCCCAAGGTATGTCCACCAACTTACCATTCAACCAGTTTGATCCCAACCAATTGTTGAGGATTCACATAAATAAGACGTGGTGACTCACCATTAAGGTAAGGAAAATCACTCCTATCTTAACAGTGAAGTTCTTAAAAAAACAAAATATAACAAAATGAACTTCTTCATCAAAATCCAGAATTCACTCCTACTTTGACGAGGTCGTTTCATTTGAGAAAATTACAATCCATAAAAATGAAATTATCATCAAGGTATGGGATTCACGCCTATCTTGATGATTGAGCTTCATAATAACAAGGAAACATCAAAGATTAACATTTGTCACCAAAGTACGGGTTTCAATCCTATTTCGGTGAGATCATGTCATTTGTGAAAAGCCATTCCAAAGAGAATACTTGGAGTCAATCCTCAAAATAAGGTAATCACTCCAATTCAGAGGATGAAATTTTATAAAATACACAATTGGAAACCATTTATCGAAACGAATAGAGAATCATCAAAGTAAGGGAATCACCCCTGCTTTGATGAGTTAGAATTGTTTAGGAGGTACGAGTGTTCTTAGTTCATAGATTAACCTACAAACTCTTGCATCCCCCACGACGCAAACGGTTCAAGGTTCAACATAACAACAAAGAAAAGGATATCAATTAGAAATTCGGAAAATTTCAAGTTACACCAATGTAAGAAAAGGGAAATCATGCTTACAAAATTTAAGGTCAAAGTTCGAGGTAATAGGATTTGTTATGATGGTGTTCAAATCTTGAATAATTTCAATCAGGGAGACAAAATCAAGAACAAGAATGATTCGACAACATGATGAGATGTGAACATTCGATTCACAATCGAAAGGAAATACAAGGACTTCTCAAGATATGAGGTCAACCATAGCCTTATTGAAGACACGCGTACTTATAAGTGATCAATCATCACAAGGATTTCGAGTCAAGTAAACGGATTCAATGATCGAATCAGACCATCATTTACACTTTGCTTAGACAAAGTATCCAAAGATGTAAGAATTTCACCTTACAGCATTGAATGTCTTTAGTCATGGGACACACCCTTAGGAAGATTTCAGAACCATAAGTAACTGTTTAAAGTTTTAAAGACCATACGGTTTAGATTCCCAATATCTTTGGGTATATTAAGATCCATGTTCGCGCTGGTCAAGGTAAGAAGATAGTTACATGAGACACTGAGTTCAATACCGTTATACGTTACACGTTGAGCGTTTAAACGTAAGAGTTGAAATGTAGGATGGGTTCAATATTAACAGGAATATTATTTAGGTATTTAAACTTTGGTGCTAAACCAGTTCAAGGATTCAAGGATTTTTAAGATATAAAAGGATGGTTCCATTTGGTAACGCATTACCATTTGGAATCGTTGACACGTCAAGGTAAATTGACTCATTTGCCTTAGAGATTTGTGTATTTTGACCATAGTTTATCACTCATCCCAGAAATCCCCAGGTAAGCATAACAGGTCTCACAATGAGATTTATACGATATGCTTGCCTTAGCCCAAAGGCCTTTTTCCAGGAAATCCAGAATACAGGTGTCTATGTGCCACACAAATTTCTTTGGTTTATGAAATAAAAACCTTGATGAGATTTTCATAGATTAGACATAGAGTCTAAGGAATTGAACCCACGATGATAAGTGTAGTCTTCACATGTCGTTAAGAATAAGTTTAGGAAGTTCATTTATCGGGGAGAGTCAAAGATAAGTTTAGGGAGACAAGTAACTAAGTTTAGGCAATCCTATGCTAAGGCATCAAATTGCACATAAGGCATAGCATTATGTAGCATGCAAACAATATGTAAGCACAATAGTATAGAGATCTTTCTATGAGGTTTATGCAACTATAGTCTAGGTCACCATTTCTAATAACCTAAATCCCTATAGTTATGGGCTCTGATACCAATCTGTCACACCCCAACCTTGACGGTGGAAACGTCGAGGCGTGAGGAATACGATTGTTCACAGCCACATAACGCTATTGCCTGAAACATGTTAAAATAAAAGGTCAACATATTGTTGGTGAGCATTCTATAGTTCTGCATAGATAAGTATATAAAAGATGGCAATTCATGTTGTAAATTAGAGAACAAGGTAACTAGGGATGTAAGACAGAATGCACAATCAAACCTTGACAAAGTTTCACAAGTCTCAAACGTGTACTTGGACCAACCAAGTTATAAGTATAAACGATTAGCTAAGTGTACTTGGATCAACCAAGCAGGCTTGTCAGGCCCATAGATCTATGACGTCGCCAGGCTAGCAATAGTTAATGATTGTACATGCATTCGACATTACATGGTAGCTACAATATTCAACTAATCACAACACACAAGTAAATTGCCATAAGTTTACAAGAATCAAACGTTTACGAGTGCAATGATTAATAAGTAACATGTTTCACCCCAAAGTGTGAAAATATGAAAAAGGGGTATAGAAATACTCACTTGGCGTATGTGTATAAGATGATAATAAGAATTAAACGACGTTCCAACGAATTCTTTTACAAGGTACCTAAACGTATTTATTACAATATTAAAGTTCAATCATAACGAGTCAAACGAATTAACGAAAACTATGGTTCCGATTTGGCATTTGGGTTTGGTAATAATTAATTCCAACTAAAATGATATATTTGATCATGTTTTACGACAATTAAAATGAAATACACTTTTTAATCATTTTAATTAAAAAGAAAACCGTTCGTAGAAAAATCTAAGTATAGTATAGATAAACCTTTAATTGTTTTTAAAGTTATTAACCATCATTTAAACAATATTAATGTTTGAATAAATAATAATAATTGTTTAAAGTCTACTTTATAAGAAATAAACAAAAATAAATCATTTGTTTAGAAATATTTAATAAAAATATTAAGACATTTTATGAAATAAATTTTCTAGAAGCTGGTTAGGTGGTTTAAAAAATTTAACAAGTTCATACTGATTTTTATAATTTTTATAATTTTTGGGTATTTTTCTGGAATTTTTAAAGGCTTAGAAAGAGTTTTAAAAAAGATTGAGGTGGCCCGGGGTCGAACCCGGGACCTCTTGTTAAACCCGGAGCGCAGGAACCAGCAAGCCAAAGCCTAAACCGCGAACAATACCGGATTCAAATTCTTTTAAGCACAAGTTCAAATCAAACCCCAATTCCTTTTGAGCCCTAGTTCGAATCCGAACCAAATTGGACTCAAAATCGGCTTTGATAGCTTCTGCAATCATGGGGCTTTTGTTCCCCATGATAAACCGAGTGTGTATGTGTGTGTAATTAACTATATGATGATCGAATCGAGGTTTACCCAGTTGAAGAACAGTCGCGGCACTTGTGTCAATCAAATGATGCTCAAACGATGTTTGTAATCAAATCAAACGTAGGGGAAGCTTAGAATGATGATATTGATGAAAACCCCTATGTTAATTTCGATTAAAATTGATCGGAGATGGGGTTTCGAGGGTGTTGCAGGTCCGACTTCGACGAGGATGTTAATGGGGTGATTTTTTTGATGGTTTTGAATGAAATTGAGCTCAAATGAAAGTTATAAAGATCCAAATTGGTTAGTGCGTGTTCACTTTCGATTAAAATAGTCCGTAGTGCCCGAATTTGGGATGGTCGGCCGAAAATGGTGAGTGGTGGGGTTCGAACGGGTGACAGGGGGTGGGGTTGGGTGTTTGTGATAATTACAGGAATGGTCCCTGTGGTTTGTGTTGTGGTATTTTTTTGTTTAAAAGTTTTATTTTAAATTTCAAAAATTACTGAATTAACCCCTGGACTTTTAAATCAAACTATTATTGTTATTATTTTTATTATCATTATTATTATTATTATTATTGTTATTATTATTATTATTTTTCATTATTATTATTATCATTATTATTGTTATTATTATCATTATAAAAAAAAATTATTAAACGCCATAGAATACGAGATGTTACAGTTTTTGTAGCACAAAAGTGAAAGAAGATGAAGTTTTTCGGGTTTTTACAGCTGCATACTCATTAGCAACCGAGGTGTGTTGATGGGCACCTTGTGACATCCTACATAAATCCCACATCGGCCGTGGACAGGAGAGATTCCTAGTTCATAAGCAATGTCTGGTCTCTAATATCATCAACACGTATTGGCTATATATATATATGTATGTATATGTATATACATACACACACACACACACACACATATATATATATATATATATATATATATATAAATGTTCGGTTAGTTATTATCATGAGCATTCATGCTCTTTGTGTCCCCTTTTAATAGTTGATGATTCGAATTAATTAAAACCTTAAGATGTTGGATTTTTGCATGTTCTTTCATGGTGTTCATACTCAAAACAACACGAGTAGCTATGTCTTTTTTAGTCTCATCATGTGGTATAATTATAATATATATCTTGGTCTTTCTGGTGGACATTTAATATATGGTAGGCATATCTTCTTTGCTGTATCTATATGCACTCATTGATCATTTGCACGCTTTAAATAAACTTCCTTGGCATAAGTTGCTTTTAAGTTTCCCAATAATAAAATTATGAAAGAACTTTAACTTGCCAAACTCTTGTCACAATTTACATCTTATGTGAACGCAATAAAGGCCATTGCATGCACACATGAAAGTCTTTTCAACTTGTCAAACTCAACAAGTACATGCTTGCTCATCAAGCATGACCTCTTAATTTTTTTTCCATGCATTTCACTTCAGCTCAGTTTTCACCGCTTCTACGAACTTCATAATCACCTAAGTGTTACCAAAAACATAGAAAAAAAATATTATTAAAGTTCACGTTGATATGTAACAAGGAATGACAACTTCACACTTGCCTTTTAGATTTTGTGAAGATATCTCATACCAATAGGTACTAATGTGCCTTTTATTTATTTATAATCCTTCTTTTATGTTAAATCTTTCCATAATCTTTTCTTTTATGGAATTAAGGAGAGTAACTACTAGCTGATTACATATTTCCCCTATTTAGGAATTAAAGGCTTCCGTGTAATCACACTTGGATGTTGTTTCAAACTTGCACCGACTCCATATCTTATTGTGATTCTCATTAATATACGTAAGTGATTCTTTACGTACTTCAACGATTTCATATAATAATCTATCGTTATTAGTAACATCATACGTCATTGCTGCTCATCACAAATTTCTACTAAAAATCTCACCACGAAAGTGTTTTTAAAATTGCTATACAAGTGTCTTATGTATTTTCTATGTTCAAAGACAAGATAAAATTGTGTTATTACAATTTCCAAACCTTTTGAGTGTCTAATGATATAACCAGATCGTAAGACGTACCAATTATCTTTTTGAGTGACTCAAGCAACCGAATCCATGAATTTTGGTTCTCTAATTCAAGTATACTATAGGCTACTGGAAAAATGGAGTTGTTACCATCAACACTTGTGGCAACGACTACTACCTCGTTAAACTTTTCTTTCAGATGATAGGCATCAAGAGCAATGTAAGGATGACAACCATCAATAAACCCCTTAGAGAAAGCTATTAGTGAAATAAAAAAAACTATCCCTATTTCTTGTTACCATGTATCTCATAGTCAATGTCAACAATGTTTCCGAGGTTTCTGTTTATTATTTCCTCATTGAAATCGATAATCTTCATGAAGGAGTATTCCCACTTACCATAAATATCACTGTGAGCTTATTCTTTCCCTCTATAAACTTTAAGATACGATACATCAATATTATACTTTCATAATCCATTTCTTTCGATCCTCAGTTTAATCAATCATGTTATATTCGGATCTGTCAACACTGGCGGAGCATCATAGGGGCCGCGGGGGGGGGGGGGGGGGGGGCACCGCCCCCCTATTTTTTCATCCGTAGTGTTAAATTTTTGCCCGATAGTGTAAATTTTAGTCCCGGTAGTGTAAATTTTATATAAATATCGAGTTCGCCCCCCGTAAAAAAAATAATTTCACCCCCGCCCCCACTACGAAACAGTTCAAGCTCCCCCACTGTCTGTCAAGCAAATAGAATTTTGTAATCTAAAAAATCATCATTTTTTAAATGAATTCTTAGCTGACCGAAAGCAAACTTCGGATTTCAGTTTTAGCTTGTACTGAGAAGTTACTTGCCCGTAAAGAAAACACATTCAAGTTGAATGTACAATTATGATCTTTAAAAATATCAAAATTATAAGCAATAAAAAAGCTCGTTATGCACTCGAGTATGGGTGATTTAGCCATGAGTCCCATGTTAGCGTTGAAGATGAATTTCCTACACTTTCCATCTTAAAATACAAGCACATGATCAAGTGAAAATTTAAAATGTTAGATGATGCATAAGATGTGACTAAAATATAATTTAGTAAACAAGAACACAAAAGAAATACTAAGAGCAAATTCTATCTGTAATATTGTTTAACCCATTGCAACATACCGATAGAAAACCAAATGTAAGCAACATATTTGTTTAACCCTGTGACAATAAACAAAAAAATAGCCACTAAATTTCAAAACTTCAATCACTAGAAGTACTACATGTGTATTTGTTCTCCCATTCCCATACAATTATCCATAAGGGTTAGCATTAAAACCAACAATCATATTCTTTGAATGATTTTAATACCTTTTATTTTGTAAGGAAACAATCAAGAAACATGTGAAGCAGCAACCGTTTTTTTTGGGAGCAGACGACAATCTTCAAGAAGATATTATACCAAAGTCAATGTGATATAATTATAAATGAACATTGAATTCTATACTATGAATTTACCAACCCCATGAACAGTGTTTCAGGGGTATTTCGGTAACTTTCTTTTTCCTCGATTGTTATGTTTCCTCGGCTTTCGCGTTGGGCCTTTTAATGGCCATCGTCTACTTCAAGCCGTCGATTGTTGTAATCCACGGCTGTTGCGCTTGGCCTTTTAATGCTTGCCATCTTCTTCATTTGATTTTGCCGACGCATTCGGCCGCTAACATGCAGGCGGTGTTGGGGCCGGTGTTGGGGCCGGTGTTGGTGTCGGTGCATGTTACCGTCACTGCCTGTCGCCGTGTAACATTAACGGCGCGTCGCTGATGGTGGCTATTTTGCTTTGTGGCTTGCAGCACCCGCTTGATTGGGTCTCTAGGGTACCAGAGATGTGAGACCATGGGCGTTTTGTTTCCGGCTAGATCGGTGCGGTAGCCTCACCGCCCGTGCTTATCTGTTTCGTCTTTGATGTGGCCAGCCGACTTGGAGGCTGTTGTGGTTCCAGTCCTCTGATGTTCGTTGAAATCGACATCTGCTGAGGCGTTTGGACTCTTGCGGCCATAGATCCGAACGTCGGAGGCTTTCGCTCCCTTGGGGACAACCATCGCTCGGCCCCCCGTTTGCGGTTGAGGTAGAGCTAGCGGTTGTTTCATGTCGGTCAGTGTTCCGGTGGTGACGGTTTGGCGACTATCTGTAATATCCTCTTTTTTGGCCGATTGGCGCATTAGAGTACCTGATGCACATGATTTTCCCTCATTTGAAGCTTTGATGTTTGGTGCTTCAGTATGTCGATGATGATGAGATTTTGCTCATATGAGACTTTTAGCATGATATTGTTAGGAAAGATGTTGATGATGATCACCTTGGCTGATCTGAGACTTACCTGAACTCACCTGACCTGTTGCATCCTTTGGTTGAGCGTATATTCATTTGAGTTGTTTGTTTCATTATTACATGTGGTACTATGCTGGACTGTGATGATAACTAATGATGATAGCGGTTGTTTTGGCATACTGAGCCCGATTCATCACACGCGCAACGCGCGTGGATGAATACACACTAGTTATTATATATTAACAAAGGGTAAAGGTTGTATTTATGAAGGATATAAATGAAATTTTAAAATTTTAATTTAAAATATATATATATATATATATATATATATATATATATATTTATATATATGTATGTACTTATGTATGATATTTACCATATCTATAAAGAACATATAAGATATTATTATTCCTATGAATTTACAGGCACACCCAGAAACTTTTTTCACGGGGTTGGGAAATATAAGGGTCAGTTACTAAATAATAATTTTTTTGTCACGGTCCGTGTAACACCTTGTTATTTTCCTTTAAAGCCAAAGAAAGAACAAAAAAAAAGAAAAAAAATAAAGTCCAAGTTGAGGGACCAATCTTGCCAAAAAGAAGAAAAGGTTTGGAAGAGTGGGTAAAAGGGAATGACAGCCCCTTCCCCTCTCCCATTCACCATTTCAATCGGCCAAGGAGAAAGGAAGGGAGAAAAGGGCAAGTTTCGGGTTTTTGAAGAAATCAAGGTGCAAAAGTCGAAGTTAAGCCGGCTTGTAGGAAGCTCTACTCGAAGAGGCTGTTAATGTGAGTTCTAGGACCCCTCTTTTACACATTTTTGACTGATTTTGGGGCTGAAACACATCTGAAAATCATTTTGTTGTGTGGGTGTTAAACCCGTATGTATGTGTATGTGTATGTGTGTGACTCGGGTGGGGTTTGATTACGGGCTTGGTTGTGCTTGAATGATATTGTGGTTGTGTTTCTAAGGCTTAGGATGGTTGGTTTTAGCCTAGAACAGGTTAGAAAATGACTGCATTCTGCACCCAGCTAGGGCTCATATGACTGGGAGCCATGTGACCGAATGGCATGCGATTGGAGGCCATACGGCCGAATGGTATGCGACTGAGGGTCATACGCCTGGAAATCATGCGACTGAAGGTCACACGACTGGAAGCCATGCGACTGAAGTCCATGCGCCTGAGTGCCATGCGACTGAGTGTCATGCGACTGAGGTTCATACGTATGAAAGTTATGCGACTGAAGGCTATGCGACTGGGAGTCCATACGCCTAAGTGTTCATTCGCCCTAGTGTCCATTCGCCTAAGTGTTCTCATGCGCCTGGGAGGCCATGCGACTGAGTGGTGTCCATACGCCCAAATAGGGCTCATGCGCCTGAAAGGACATAGTTTTCTTCTGATTTTTGGGGAAAAAGAGTAATGTAGGCTTTGACTTGGGAGATTCCCGGGGTTATGTTAGTTGACTTTTGAAGTCATAGATTGATGTGATAGGTGATGTATGATGTGACTTGATGTATGATGATTATGTATCTTTGTATGATATGTTCCTTACGTATGATGACGTGACTTTACATGGTGTGATTATGATAATGAACGTAAAGTATTATCTTAACAAAGTGAAAGAATTAAGATAATAAAAGTGGAACATAATAGACAAATGAAAAGTCTTGCAAGCAAATGAAAGGAGGTTCATAACTCATTGAGAGTTGTTAGCTCAACTGTGTGTTTACAGCGTGCGATTTTGGCTAACTCACAATGGTTCATACACACAGTAAGAGTTAGTCTTGGTGACTGCTCCAATACGTGCGATTTTAATTACTGTGTGGTATGTAGCGTGCGATTTTGGCTAACCCATAAGAGTTCACACACACAGGGCCGTTAGTCTATGTGACTATTGTATACGTGCGATATGGGGTCCTTGTCGCTTAACCCTAGATGATATGGCTTCGTGCTCAAGAGGGGGGTTAAGTACATGACAGGACCTAGATAGAAGTGAAAATATAATAAATGTACAAGAAGTGCGATAAGTATGAAATGTGCGAAACGTGCGAAATGTACGAAACGAACGATGATGAAGATTATAACTATTACCTTAATGTACGTATGATGTGCGACCATGTGCGATAGTAAAGAAAATGTATTAACGAATGAAAGGTAATATAATGTTTTATAAAACTAGAACTCACTCAGCAACGTTGACTTTTTATGTGTTTCCAGTTGGCAGGTAGTGATTGCTGAGGATGGCACGAGGCGGCTAGTTGGCTCATTTTTGGATGGCATTCTTTTGTATAACGTTTTTGCATTATAATACGAACGAATGATATTTTGTAATGAATGATGTATTATTTTGCAAAATTGTTTATTTAAAGGAAATGAAATGGTTGTTTAAAATGTTTCCGCTGCATGATTTTAGTAAGGTTAATAAAATTATATGTTTTAAGTGCGATGATTGACCAGCTGTGAGCGTCCCGGGAACGGGGCCTTACAAGTTGGTATCAGAGCCAAAGTTTAAGTGAAACGGGTAAAATTTTCAAAAGAAACCTAAACTTAAACTGAAAATCAGACGGAAAGGGAAGGGATGCCAGTCTGAGTAGCTACGTGCCATCAGGTATTTTCTATAATGTTAACCTGTATTATGTGCTCATGTTATGTGGTTTATGTGCTGCTTGTAGATTTAGATATTGATGTAGTCAGGATAGGTAATGCTCGGGGTATGAAGAGTAAAGTAAGTGGCTAATCATAACTAGCCACTGTAATTAGGGACTTACTATACTTGACATAAACTAAGCTATTCCCTTGAATGACCGTGTTCGTGTTTGAATCTTTCATTGTGTTAGAGGATGGCTAGTGGTAGATCATCTAAAGCTTCACGAGGTGGGGTACGTGGAGGACGTGGTGCCGAACCATGGGCCATAAGAGGAAGGCCCAGGGTTGAGACGGTGACCCATGAGGAGCCTGAGACCCCTTATCCGGAGGGTGGAGATGAGAGTGCTAACTTAAAGGCCTCATTGAAGGAGGCTGTTGTTGAAGAGGTGCACCAGGTCATGCAGACGATCTTACCGTCTGTGGTGACCGAAGTGATAAAGGCTGTACGGGAAGGAGAATGAAAAAAAGGAACAGGTCCTCGAGAGGACGGGAGCAACCGAAAACTGAGACGGTTCTCTCCGATGATGAGGAGGAGGAAGAAGAGCCCGTCTAGGAGACGGTACGAGGTTGCAACTACGGGGCATTTCAAAGGTGTAAGCCCCCTACCTTTGATGGTAATGGCACTGTTGCTGCTGCTCACCGATGGGTGAGGGAAATGGAAGCTGTTCTAAATATCAGCGAGTGCCGAGAAGACCAGAAGTTGAAGTTTGCTGCCCACTCGTTTGTGGACTCGGCTCTATGTTGGTGGGAAAATATTATCCAAGCCGAGGGTAGTCGGGCAATCGGAAGAATGAAGTGGGCAGAGCTGAAAAGGTTGGTAATTGAGGAGTTCTGTCCTCACGGGAAATGGATAAGGTGGAAAGGGAATTCCTGCAGCTGGAGGCGGGAACAATGACACACCAACAATACACCACCAAATTCATGAGATGGCACGGCTGGTGCCGGATTAAGTGGCGCCTCTGTCACGGAAGATCAAAAGGTATATTCAGGGCTTGCCAGCGGATGTCCGTAGGCACATGATCGCTACCCGACCGAGCATGTTTAGGTCGGCGGTTGATTTGGCGGGAAGGTTGTATGATGAACGAATGGTGGTGGTGTTTGAAGCTAGCAAGAAGAGTGGAGGAGACCAGAATTGGAATGGGAAAAGGTTTGGTCGGGGTGATGCCTCGACGAGTAACAAGAGTGCACGGGTAGATGACCGCCGTGTGGTCATATCTGGTGCAGGGTTGAAAAGATGTGGTAAATGCGGGAAGAAGCATTCAGGAGAATGCAAATGGGGATCAAATATCTGCTTCAAGTGTGGGAAGCCTGGTCATATGGTGAGAGATTGTGGAGTTATAAGGTGTTATAACTATGGGTAAAGTGGTCATCTGAGCAGGGATTGCAAGAAGCCAAGGGCTGAAAGTTCGGGAGCGAAGAAGGCTGGAGGAGAAGGGCAGAGGGCAAGCGCCCGAGCTTTCATGATGACTCGGGAGGAGGGTGTCAGGTACGTTTCTAGTAAACCAAACTCTTGCATCTGTATTATTTGATTCCGGAGCTAGTAGGAGTTTCATTTCTGCTGGCTTTGGTGCTAAGCTGCCCGTTGGAAGTAGAAGTATTGATGAGCCCTTTGATGTAGAAACTACCATAGGTAAGTCTACTAGGATTTCTAAGGTGATAAAAGGTTGTGACATTGAATTAGAAGGTCATAAGTTTCCAGTTAGACCGTTCATGATGACCTTAGGCAGTTTCGATGTAGTCCTTGGAACGGACTGGTTGGCGGACTATGAGGCAAACATTGTGTGTCGCAAGAAGATGATTAGATTAACAGCGCCTGACGGCAATTCGATGACGGTTTATGTTGATCGAGTTATGACTATTCCAAAGGTGATTTTGATGGCGGTGGCCGGAAAGTGCATGAGTCGTGAGTGTAGTGCGTACTTGGCCTACGTGAAGGATGTGGATACACCAACACCACAACTATTTGATGTAGCAGTTGTGTGTGACTATCCAGACGTATTCCCAGAAGACCTACCAGGTGTGCCACCAGACCGTGAGATCGAGTTTCAAATCGACTTGATACCCGGTGCTCAGCCCGTGGCTAAGGCACCGTATCGGTTGGTTCCGACTGAGATGAAAGAATTGATGGAGCAATTGCAAGAGCTGCTTGATAAGGGGTTTATTAGACCGAGTATCTCTACTTGGGTGCCCCAGTCTTATTCGTAAAGAAGAAAGATGGTAGCATGAGGATGTGTATAGACTACTGTGAGCTGAACAAGTTGACGGTGAAGAATCGATACCCATTACCGAGGATTGATGATTTGTTTGACCAGCTTCAAGGTGCCAGTTGGTTTTCAAGAATAGATCTTCGATCTGGCTACCATCAGCTAAAGGTGAAAGAGCAGGATATTCCTAAAATAGCTTTTCGCACGCTTATGGTCACTACAAGTTCCTCGTTATGTCATTTGGGTTGACCAACGCGCCAGCTGCTTTTATGGACTTGATGAACCGAGTGTGTCGGCTGATGTTGGATAAATCAGTGATTGTGTTTATCCATGATATCTTCAAAGAGCGAGATAGAGTATGCCAGTCACATTCAAGAGGTGTTGGAGACGTTGAGAAAGGAGAAGTTGTATGCCAAGTTCTCCAAATGCGCGTTCTGGTTGCGCGAGATTCAATTCTTGGGTCACGTGGTGACTCTGTAGGGGATTATGGTGGATCCGGCAAAGGTGGAGGCGGTGATGCAATGGAAGTCTCCAAAGACGCCATCCGAGATCCATAGTTTCTTGGGTTTGGCGGGCTACTACCGAAGGTTTATTCAAGACTTCTCTAAGATCGCTTCTCCACTAACCAAGTTGACCAGGAAAGATGTAAAGTTTGTGTGGGGTCAAGCTCAGGAGAAGGCATTTGAGGAATTGAAGGCGAGGTTGACTCAAGCTCCTGTACTGTCATTACCCGACGAAAGTGAAGATCTGGTGGTTTATTCAGATGCTTCCTACTCGGGGTTAGGGTGTGTGTTAATGCAGAGAGGAAAAGTTATAGCCTACGCATCCCGACAGTTGAAGGTTCGTGAGGTTAACTATCCTACTCATGATTTGGAGCTAGCAGCAGTGGTCTTTGCGTTAAAGTTTTGGAGGCACTACCTGTATGGGATGAAGTGTACCATATTCACTGACCACAAGAGTTTGAAGTACTTCTTCAAGCAGAAAGATTTTAATATGAGACAAAGAAGATGGTTGGAGCTAATAAAAGATTATGATTGTGAGATCCATTATCATCCGGGCAAAGCCAACGTGGTGGCGGATGCCCTTAGCCGAAAGGAAAGACCCGAGCCGATTCGGGTGAAGGCGTACCAGCTGATTATGACCTCTGATGTGATTAAGCAAGTCAAAGAGTTTCAAGATGAGGAATTGAAAGAAGATCATCTTAACTCCGAAAGAATGAGAGATCTGGTTGTGAAGTTGGGTGAAAACACACTCAGTGTTAAAACCCGATTCGGGCGGATGTGGATTCCTCGTTTTAGGGATCTAAGCGTGAAAATTATGGATGAAGCTCATAAGACTCGATACTCTATTCATCCCGGTGCTACAAAGATTTACCAATTGGTTGTCGGGTATGAAACGTGATGTGGTGGAGTATGTGAGTAAATGCCTTACTTGTTTACCAGTGAAGGCCGAGCACCAAAAGCCGTATTGAAAGATTCAATTGTTGGATGTACCGGAGTGGAAGTGGGAGCACATCACCATGGATTTTATTACAAAGCTACCGCGTACCATGAAAGGGTATGATGCTACATGGGTGATTGTTGATCGTTAGACGAAGAGTGCTCACTTCTTACCAATTCGCGAGACATATTCATCTGAGAGGTTGGCGAATCTGTTCATTAAAGAGATCGTAACTCGTCATGGTGTTCCGGTGTCAATTGTGTCCGATCATGACACCCGGTTTACATCTAAATTTTGGAAGAAATTCCACGACACAATGGGGACGAGGTTACATATCAGCACGGCTTATCATCCTCAGACGGATGGTCAGTCAGAAAGGACGATTCAGATGCTGGAAGATATGCTTTGGGCATGCATAATTGATTTTGGAGGAAGCTGGGATGACCACTTACCGTTAGCTGAGTTCTCATATAGCAACAGTTATCATGCCAGTATTGGCATGCCTCCTTATGAGATGCTATATGCCAGGAGATGTAGAACACCTGTTTGTTGGGGTGATATCAGCCATAAAGAGTTAGGGAGCGTCGAAGTGGTCGAGGCTATGACTGAGAAGTTGGAAAGGATTAAAGCCTTCATCAAGGCAATCAAAGACAGACAGAAGTCGTATACTCATAAACGACGTAGACTGATTGAGTTCCAGGTGGGTGATATAGTTATGTTGAAAGTCTCACCTTGGAAAGGCATCATTCGGTTCAGAAAGCGGGGCAAGCTGAGCCCAAGATACATAGGGCCTTTCCATCATTGCTCGAGTAGGAGAGGTGGCCTATAGACTGGAGTTACTAGAAGAGTTAAGTGGAATCCATCCAACTTTCCACGTATCTCATCTGAGGAAATGTTTGATAGTCGAGGACATGGTTGTACCGCTGGAAGATATCGAGGTAGATGAACGGCTCAATTATGTGGAGCAACCAGTGACAATCATTGATCGTAAAGAGAAGAGATTGAGGAATAAAGTGGTCCCACTTGTGCGCGTACAGTGGAAGCATAGAAAGGGATCTGAGTCTACGTGGGAGACTGAAGAAGAGATAAGACAGCATTACCCACATTTGTTTGAGGAATAACAGGTTTCGGGGACGAAACCTATATAAGGGGGTGGACTTGTAACACCCGGTTATTTTCCTTTAAAGCCAAAGAAAGAATATAAAGAAAGAAAAGAAATAAAGTCCAAGTTGAGGGACCAATCTTGCCAAAAAGAAGAAAAGGTTTGGAAGAGCAGCCCATTCCCCTCTCCCATTCACCATTTCAATCGGCCAAGGAGAAAGGAAGGGAGAAAAGGGCAAGTTTCTGGTTTTTGATGAAATAAAGGTGCAAAAGGCAAAGTTAAGCGGGTTTGTAGGAAGCACTACTCGAAGAGGCTTTTATGTGAGTTCTAGGACCCCTCTTTTACATATTTTTGACTGATTTTGGGGCTGGAACACATCTGAAAATCATTTTGTTGTGTGGGGTGTTAAACCCGTATGTATGTGTATGTGTATGTGTGTGACTCGGGTGGGGTTTGATTTCGGGCTTGGTTGTGCTTGAATGATGTTGTGGTTGTGTTTCTAAGGCTTAGGATGGTTGGTTTTAGCCTAGAACAGATTAGAAAAGGGGCTGGAGGCTGAAACTGCAGTTCAGGGTCGAAGATGACTGCATTCTGCACCCAGCTAGGGCTCATATGACTGGGAGCCATGCGACCGAATGGCATGCGATTGGAGGCCGTACGGCCGAATGGCATGCGACTGACGGTCATACGCCTGGAAAGCATGCGACTGAAGGTCTCACGACCGGAAGCCATGCGACTGAAGTCCATGCGCCTGAGTGCCATGCGACTGAGTGTCATGCGACTGAGGTTCATACGCATGAAAGTAATGCGACTGAAGGCTATGCGACTGGGAGTCCATACGCCTAAGTGTTCATTCGCCCTAGTGTCCATTCGCCTAAGTGTTCTCATGCGCCTGGGAGGCCATGCGACTGAGTGGTGTCCATACGCCCAAATAGGGCTCATGCGCCCGAAAGGACATAGTTTTCTTCTGATTTTTGGGGAAAAAGAGTAATGTAGGCTTTGACTTGGGAGATTCCCGGGGGTTATGTTAGTTGACTTTTGAAGTCATAGATTGATGTGATAGGTGATGTATGATGTGACTTGATGTATGATGATTATGTATCTTTGTATGATATGTTCCTTATTACGTATGATGACGTGACTCTACGTGGTGTGATTATGATAATGAACGTAAAGTATTATCTTAACAAAGTGAAAGAATTAAGATAATGAAAGTGGAACATAATGGACAAATGAAAAGTCTTGCAAGCAAATGAAAGGAGGTTCACAACTCATTGAGAGTTGTTAGCTCAACTGTGTGTTTACAGCGTACGATTTTGGCTAACTCACAAGGGTTCATACACACAGTAAGAGTTAGTCTTGGTGACTGCTCCAATACGTGCGATTTTAATTACTGTGTGGTATGTAGCGTGTGTAGGATTCCGTGTGCCCAAGACACTTAGAATTTTGATGTGGTTAGTATGTTATGATCCAAGTCGGGTTATACCCAATAACAAGCTTTGCAATCACCAAGAATTATTTAATTGTTGATGGAATCATGCAATTGAATAATCGCACCATGTTTAGAAAAGGGTTTTCTAAACAAAGGCATTCGAGATGGAACAAATTATGAGGATAATTTGTTGATGGGTTTATTGTTATTTTTGTTATTTAAAAGGGTTTAAATAACACTAATGACATGTGAGTGTACTTTAATTAAATTGTTTTAATTAGAGATGTCATATGTCACAATTTTAAATAGGTCTAATAGAAGACTTTTTAATGTATGACAAAGACTAGTTTAAAATAATGTGTATTGTGTTTTAAGGGGGAAACTCTTTTCTTTTAAACCATTTTGGCCGCCCCCCCATGCTTTTGATTGGATCTTTACCTTTCTTGAGAATACACATTATTAACTAAGTCTTACACTCAACCTCTATCATCCATTCAATACATGCAAAATCAAAAAAAAACTCTCTCCTTTTCTCTCCTCAACCTTACGGATCAGGCAGCAGCATAGAGAGAGTTTTTGAGTTGATTTGGTGCTCATTCTCCCTAACAAGACATGTGATTGCAACTAAGCTTGGGGTATACAAGCTTGAGGGGTCCTATTTTGGAGCCTTGGCCGTTTTTGAGACATCCAATCTCATCTACATTGCTGCTGCTGAAAGGTCTTTTGGCAGCTCCCATCTTGGAGTTTTGGTGTCCAAATCCAAGCAAGTGTGAGGCTTACTTAGAGTTTTGTGGGAGTCAACCTTTAAGGACATCCAACCTTGAAGCTTTGGCCATATTTCAGCCTTCTAACTTCTTTCTTTGGTCGATTTTTCACTGCTGAAAGAGGTAGTTTGGCAGCCCCTTTCTGGCTGTCATATTATGTTTGTTTTAAGTATCATAGTATGTTTATTCACATATAATGATCCTTTGATTTATGGGTTTGTTTTAAATAAATATATGTCACCATAAGAACATAGTTTTCAGCTTATAAAATCATTTTTAAGTTGTTATTCCGCTGCATTTTCAGAAAGTTTAAAAGGTTAAACTCCTATTTTGTGTTCTTACAAACCCATCAATGGCATCAAGAGCCGGTTATGTGGATGACTTGCTTGTTTTGTCATTTAAAATTGGTTTTAAAGGATGATTATAAACTTATTATAGGCTGATTTTAGGCTGCTATGTTTTGTATGAATGATTCCCCAAACTTTCAAGGTCATATCACACATGCTAGTGATTAGACCTTGAAAGATATATATTATGAAATGTTGATTGTTTGGACAATGTTTAAAACCCAAAATTTCAGTTTATGTTGGCTGAAATTTGGTGGTTTTAAGTGGGGTTTCATTATATGTTTGGATGATATGATCATTGGATGTTAGTGTGCATAACCTAGCCTTTGGCCTTATGATTTGGATGATTGAAATGGTTGGTTTTTATTCATTCTTTGGGTTGTAATTATTTATTCATTTGGTTATGTAATTAATAGATTAGGTGCATTTCTTTTATTAGAAAAAAATGTATTAGGATACAATTTTGTAAAAGATGATGCACAAGATCAAGACTCAAAGATGGACATCAAAGACATGGAACTTGAAGCATATGGATGCAAGTTCAAGTGGGGGTCTATGATGACCTCAATTTTGTGTTGTATTCAACCCTTAGGAAAGACCAAATGACCACACTTGTGATGGCAAACAAGTGTGGTCACAATAGTAGCTAAGGTTATGCATATTGTGGTTGTTTATGTTTATGACTTGTTTGGATGTTTGTTATTTGATTGTATGGTTGAAATTTTGACATGCATTACAAACTAATTAACAAACTTAACAAGTTATAATAAAAATAATGGTTCTTAATCATTAAAAGGTAATAAAAGGTTATTAAAATGATTTAATGGTTTTAAAGATTAAAATAGGTTTTAATCAAAGGACCATAGGGTATCTTTTATTTGAAAGAATACAAATACAAGTACATAGAGTTTTCTAAACTAGAATTATGAAACCTCTAAATATTATAAAACAAGATCAACACCGTCCTTTTACATAACACTTAAGTCACTTGGGAAATCTTAATGGGATAAAGGTCACCTAACCACTTTGAGGGAACTTATGACTTAAGGTGAGAATGCCATATTAGTAGGATAAAGGTCACCTAACCACTCATTTTGGCAAATTCACACGTATGTGTAAGTAGGATGTCTTGATTTGCAAACTATGTTAAATGGATCACCTACAATGTGGTTTCCAAATGGTGTTGATGGGATTAACATGCCGACCTTACATATGATATTTAAAGTCGATCCCATACCTCTAGAAGTTGCAAATGGTTGCAACCGTCAATCGTTGACCACCTTATTAATTTAAATTGTGGGACAAAGGTCACCTAACCACAATTTAAATGTAATGTTGGGTTCTAGATTTTAATGTAAAAATGACCTTAAAAGGCATTAATTATTAAAAAATAGCAATATCGAAAATACTAAAATAGATCTTTATTATATTTTGTAGATGGCCACCAATAATGAAAATCACGATAACTCATCCGCGTCCAACCAATCATTACGAGCGATCCTCCAAAAGGAACGTCTAAATCATAACAACTTTATTGATTGGTATCGAAACTTGAGAATCGTTCTCAAGCAAGAGAGAAGATCATATGTTTTAGACGACCCTATCCCCGATCAACCTACTGAGGATGATGAGGAGGCCTACAACGATTGGCTGAAGTACACTGAGGACTCCGTCCAAGTGTCTTGTCTCATGCTAGCGAGCATGACTCCGGATCTCCAAAAGGAGTATGAACATCATGGAGCTTACGACATGATAACCCAGCTGAAGGAAACGTTCCAACAGCAAGCAAGAGTTGAGCGCTTCGAAACGGTTCGAGCACTCCATGCATGTCGTATGGACGACAACCAATCTGTTTCATCTTATGTACTTAAGATGAAAAGTCATATTGACCGCCTCGAGAGGCCTAATTGTCCCGTCTCGAAGGAATTGGCCACGGATTTGATCCTAAATGGCCTTACCAAGAAGTTCGAGACATTCGTGTTGAACTACAACATGAATGCTTGGGACAAAAGCATTGGTGAGCTTCACTCAATGCTTAAAACGGCCATGGCGGCCATGGGTAAAAGGGTTTTACCCGTTCTCACCATCAATGAAGGTGGGAACAACAAAAGGCCTCATCACGCACCCAAGGCAAAGGTTGCCAAGGGTAAGGGACCCGTTTGGGGAAAAAGGAAAGGGGTGGTAAGGGTACCACCCAAACCACAATAAAAAAAGCAAAAGTTTGCTATAAATGACCCATGCTTCAAGTGTGGAGAGATAGGACATTGGGCAAAGAATTGTCCTGTCCATCTCCAAGAGTTGAAAGCTAAGAGGGATGCCGGGCAGACCTCAGGTACAATATACATGATTCATATTGATCTTAATGTTACATCTTCTAACACATGGGTATTGGATACCGGATATGGAACTCATATTTGCAATTTGTTGCAGGGGTTCACAAGTAGTAGGGACTTCAATCAAGGGGATGTTAGCCTCTTCATGGGCAATGGAACTAAAGTATTAGTTGAAGCTCGTGGGGACTACATCCTAAAACTTCCAAGTGGCTTGGATGTTATTTTGAAGAATGTTTTGTATGCTCCTAGTTTGACTAGGAACATTATTTCTGTATCCCAATTAAGACATTATGATTATGTATTATCCTTTATTGAAAATGATATTCATGTTTCTTTAAACGGTATGTTCTATTTTAAAGCTATTCCCATTAATGGTATTTATGAATTGGTTCATGAAAATACTTAAATAGTTCATTGTACCAAACAAACACCACGAAACTCAAGTTGGACTTGAGTGATACCTATCTTTGGCATTGTCGTGTTGGTCATATAAACAAGAAACGTTTACAAACACTTCAAAAGAATGGTCTTTTAAAAACAAATGAATGTGATTCATTTGATGTTTGGGAATCTTGTTTACAAGGTAAGATGACTAAGGCACCCTTTAGTGGAACTACCGAAAGGGCAAAAGATTTATTAGGAATCATACATTCGGATGTATGTGGTCCTTTTAAGCCAATGACTAGGAATGGTGAAAGATACTTCATTACCTTTACCGACGATTATAGTCGCTATGGGTATGTGTACTTATTACGGCACAAAGATAAAGCTTTTGAAATGTTCAAAATCTTCAAGAATGAAGTAGAAAATCAACTCCACAAGTCAATTAAAGTTCTCAATACCGATAGAGGAGGTGAATACCTAAGTGGTGTTTTTCAAGATCATCTTAGGAGTTGTGGGATTGTCTCACAACTCACTCCACCTGGAACACCACAACATAATGGTGTGTCTGAGAGGAGGAATCGAACCTTATTGGATATGGTTCGGTCTATGATGGCTAGAAGCACATTGCCTCTATCATTTTGGGGTTTCGCTTTGCTCTCCGCGGCCCGTATTCTAAATATGGCCCCAACCAAAAGGTGGAAAAGACACCTTTGAGATATGGCATGGAAGAGTTCCATCCCTATCATACTTAAGGGTCTGGGGTTGTGAGGGTTATGTTAGGACTCCCACCCCAAACAAATTAGAAGTCCGATCCACCAAGTGTATCTTTGTTGGATATCCTAGAGATTCTATGGGATGTTATTTCTATGCTCCACTGGAACAAAAGGGTTTGTTGCCAGAAAGGGTGAGTTCTTAGAAGCAAAGTTCCTTATGGAAGGAGCTGGCAGTAGAACAGTGGATCTTGAAGAGGATCAAGAACCATAACCCGATGCACGTTTGGTTGAAACTAGCACTCAACATGAGGATGTTGAGGATGATTAAGGGGTTGATCAATACACATAAGACGTTCGCAGAAGTGGTAGAACTAGTAATCCACCTGAAAGATACGGATTTTTCATGGATGGATGCTATGTGGTAGATTCAGATGAACCAACCACATACCATAATGCAGTGTCCAATTCAGATTGTGACAAATGGCTTGAAGCCATGAACGTAGAGATGCAATCCATGTATGACAATCAAGTTTGGGAACTTGTTGTACCACCTCTTAATTCCAAGGTAGTTGGAAGTAAGTGGGTTTTCAAGAAGAAAACCGATATGCATGGAAACTTGGATACTTATAAAGCTAGACTTGTAGCAAAGGGTTTCACTCAAACTCAAGGGGTTGATTATGATGAAACTTCTCACCTGTTGCGATGCTAAAGTCTATAAGGATATTGTTTGCCATAGCTGCTCATTATGATTATGAGATTTGGCAAATGGATGTCAAAACGCTTTCCTAAATGGATATCTTGAGGAAGATGTCTATATGGTTCAGCCTGAAGGTTTTATCGATCCAAAACATCCTAATAAAGTATGCAAGTTAAAGAAATCAATCTATGGATTGAAACAAGCATCGAAAAGCTGGAATCACCGTTTTGATGAGGAAGTAAAGAAGTTTGGCTTCATCAAAAACGCTGATGAGGCTTGTGTGTATAAGAAGGCTAGTGGGAGCACAATAACATTCCTAGTATTGTATGTTGATGACATACTACTATTTGGAAATGACATTCCAACCTTGGAGGGTGTAAAAACCTGGCTTGGAAGTTGTTTTTCCATTAAGGATCTTGGTGAAGCCGCCTATATTCTGGGAATAAAGATCTATAGGGATAGATCAAGGCGGTTGATTGGTTTAAATCAAAGTGCATATATTGATAAAATCTTGAAAAGGTCCAAGATGGAGAACTCTAAGAAAGGTACCGTACCTATTCAAAGAGGAACGATATTGAGTACGACTCAATGTCCTAGCTCAAAGGATGAGCAAGATAAAATGAAGGCAATCCCATACGCATCTGCTATTGGATCCATCATGTATGCGATGATATGCACTCGACCGGACGTGTCATGCGCCTTAAGCATGACAAGCCGATACCAGCAAAATCCTGGAAACGGTCATTGGATGGCTGTTAAGAACATATTTAAGTACCTAAGGAGGACAAGAGATATGTTCCTAATCTATGGATCTAGTGATGAGGAACTCGTTGTAAAAGGTTACACGGATGCGAGTTTCCAAACCGATCGTGATGATTCACGGTCACAATCGGGATACATTTTCATTCTGAATGGAGGAGCGGTCTCTTGGAAGAGCTCCAAGCAGGATGTGGTGGCTCTATCAACTACAGAATCAGAATACGTCGCCGCCTCATTGGCAGCTTAAGAAGCTGCATGGTTGAAGAATTCATTGACGATCTAGGGGTTGTCCCTTCCATTCAGGACCCCCTAGAGATATTTTGTGATAACAAGGGTGCGATTGCTCAAATCAAGGAACCCCATGCTCATCAAAAGACTAGGCACATTGAGCGGAGATTCAACTACATACGAGATGAATTTGAAAAGGGAAAGATATGTATTCGCAAAGTTCACACGGATCAAAACATTGCGGATCCTCTCACGTAGCTCCTTGAAAAGGCAAAGCATGAAGGTCATACTTGTGCCATGGGACTTCGATATTCTAGTGATTGGATTTGATCTGTAAATTTTGTATTTGGATATGTGGAACTCTTTGTTATTTGAATAAAATTATTTGGTTATAATGTTTCAATTAATGTCCCAAATTAGCATGTTTAATCCATGAGTAAATTGTTTACTCTAAATGTCCGTAGTCGTTCATACTTGTGGGAACAAGTGTGAGGGTAAGACTATTATGAACTTGGATTGGTTGATATTCATAAGGATGAATATAGAGCAATGGGTTGCTACCAAGGTTCATAGATACTTGTGGGATACAAATATTGGACTAACCCGCATCTCAAATTTTACTACATGGAATCTTATTGATTGATCATAAGTAAATTTGAGTAAAGGCGAATATCATTTGGTATCCTCCGACCTGAGATACATATTGGGTTTTGATATTCATCAAGTATTATACCTTGAGCTAATTCTTCACTGTCCTGAAATAGTGGACAGTACATAAGGGTATGTTCAGGTATAACACGAGGTGTTTGTGAGAAACGTATGTAGTCAAGATGGAATTTGTTCCTCTTATTCGTTGAGAGTTAGATGTCTAAGGCCTGATTAAGTTAAATCAATAAGGAATGATCATTCTATGTCCTTGGATTTAACATGACATCTGTAACAAAAGGATAGATGATTGATTCACCTAAATCATTTCAAGTAGGGTACTTGAAAGGGATGATGTTATTGAATGGCTATAAGTCATGCGTATTAAGGGTAGTAAACCGTTGTTAGGCGGTATTTACTACTTGCATCAATCTTCTATGAATCTTGGGTAAGTGGGAGATTGTAGGATTCTGTGTGCCCAAGACACTTGGAATTTTGATGCGGTTAGTATGTTATGATCCAAATCGGGTTATACCTAATAACAAGCTTTGCAATCACCAAGAATTATTTAATTGTTGATGAAATCATGCAATTGAATAATCGCACCATGTTTAGAAAAGGGTTTTCTAAACAAAGGCATTCGAGATGGAACAAATTATGGGATAATTTGTTGATGGGTTTATTGTTATTTTTGTTATTTAAAAGGGTTTAAAAAACACTAATGACATGTGAGTGTACTTTAATTAAATTGTTTAATTAGAGATGTCATATGTCACAATTTTAAATAAGTCTAGTAGAAGACTTTTTAATGTATGACAAAGACTAGTTTAAAATAATGTGTATTGTGTTTTAAGGGGGAAACTCTTTCTTTTAAACCATTTTGTGTTCTTACAAACCCATCAGCGTGCGATTTTGGGTAACCCATAAGAGTTCACACACAGGGGGAGTTGGTTTATGTGACTACTGTATACGTGCGATATGGGGTCCTTGTCGCTTAACCCTAGCTGATATGGCTTCGTGCTCAAGAAGGGGGTAAGTACATGACAGGACCTAGATAGAAGGGAAAATATAACAATGTACTGTAAGGCCCCGTTCCCGGGACACTTACAGCTGGTCAATCATCACACATAAAACATTTAATTACATTCATATTTCATAAAACATCATAGGGGAACATTAAATAACCTTTCATTTATATGTAAATGCTTTTGCAAGTTAATACAATATTCATTACAAACATCTTTTGTTCGCATTACAATGCAAAAACATTAATCAAAAGAATGCCATCCAAAAGAGCCGAGTAGCCGCCCGTGCCATCCCCAGCAACGTTACCTGTCAACTGGAAACACATAAAAGTTAGCGTTGCTGAGTGAGTTCTAGTTTATAATAAAACATACTTTACTTTCGTTTAAAAAAACCATTCTTTACTTTGGCATGTGATCGCACATCATACGTACACATAGATAATATCATTATTATCTTCATCATTCGTACATTAACTTTCATTCATACGTTCTTCATTACTTCTTTTCATTCCATCAAAACCATGAACCATACCCCACCGTCATGCATAAAGCGGGTACTGGGCCGAAGTCTATCATAGACCTTCCGTCATGGCGCACAACAGCCTGGCCACAGTACCTAAGGGTAAATTCAGGCGTACCGTTGTCATGTGCTATACCCACCGTCATGTATAAAGCGGATACTGGGCCGAAGTCTATCATAGACCTTCTATCATGGCGCACAGCAGCCTGGCCACAGTACCTAGGGTAAGCGACAAAGGTTCTATACAAATGGTCAATCACAAAGAAAGACCCCGATGTGCATCCTTCTAGGGTAGTTAACACACACACCGTTGGACTAACACCCTTCATTAGGCGTGTTCCCACTTACAAGGCTTGCAAGACTTACTTTAACTTCCTTCATTTGTTATGTATGCATTCATTCATCATGTTCCTCTTTTCATTATCATTCACTTTACGTTACATAATACTTTTATTTCATTCATTAACATTCAACGTAAAGCCAAGGGAAAAATAATCATACATATTAAGGAGCATCAACATAAGCATCCAAACATCGCCATACACGGCACCATCATACATACATAACATACATCATACATACCATCATGCATAAACATCAATCATACATCATCATCATGACCATCATAATGTCTATGACCTTGAAAGTCAACTTACACGAACCCCCGGGAACCTCCAAAGTTAAAGCTTACCTCTACACATCTCCCCGAAAGTCAGAAGGTTAAACTATGTTCTCTCGGGCACCCGAGCCTTATTTGGGCGTATGGACACCCTTCAGTCGCATGACCTCCCAGACGACTGAATACTTAGGCGAATGGACATTAGGCGAATGGACCTTATGCGGATGAATACTATGGGCGGATGAACACTATACGAATGAGCACTCAGGCGTATGACTCCCATGCGAATGAACTTCAGTCACACGACTCACATGCGAATGACCCTCAGTCGCACGACTCACATGCGAATGACCCTCAGTCGTGTTACTTTCAGTCGCATGACCTCCAGTCGCATGCCATTCGGTCGCATAGCCCTAACTGATGCAGAATGAAGTTCTTCGCCGAACCCAATCTGCCATTTTTGGCCTCCAAGCCCTCCCAAACCTGTTCTAAGCTCAAACCAAGCATCCTAAACCTTAGAAACACATACCAGCATACCATACAAGCACAGACAAGCTCGAAATCAAAACCCAATCGTATCATACACAACACATACACACAGGTCAACACACACACTTCAAAAACGGGTTTCACTATGTGTTCCAGCCTCAAATCAGTTGAAAACAAGTAAAAGAGGGGGTCCTAGAACTCACATAAACAACACCGCCAAGTAGAGCTTCAATCTAACCCACTTGACTTCGACTCTTGCACCTTGATTCGCGAGAAAACCCGGAGTTTTGGCTCTTTTCTCCTCTCTTCTCTCTTTGGTTGATTTTCACAAGTGTGGGGGAGGGTGTGGGTTGCCCTCCCCTCTTAATCCCCCACTCTTCCAAACTTTCTACCGTTTTGGCAAGTTCGGTCCCTCAACTTTGGGCTTTATTTCTTTTCTTTCTTTTTCTTTCTTCTTCTTCTTTCTTTGGCTTTAAAAGAAAATAAGTGGGTGTTACAAGTCCACTCCCTTATATAGGTTTCGTCCTTGAAACATGATATTCCTCGAACAAGCGTGGGTAATGCTGTCTCATCTCTTCTTCGGTCTCCCACGTAGACTCGGATCCCTTTCTGTGCTTCCACTGCACGCGCACAAGTGGGACCACTTTATTCCTCAACCTCTTCTCCTTGCGGTCAATGATTGCCACTGGTTGCTCCATATAATTGAGCCGTTTATCTACTTCGATATCTTCCAGTGGTAGAACCATGTCCTCGTCTGTCAAGCATTTCCTCAGATGAGATACGTGGAATGTCGGATGAATTCCACTTAACTCTTCTGGTAACTCCAGTCTATAGGCCACCTTTCTTACTCAAGAAATGATTCGTAAAGGCCCTATGTATCTTGGGCTCAGCTTGTCCTGCTTTCTGAACCGAATGATGCCCTTCCAAGGTGAGACTTTCAACATAACTCTATCACCCACCTGGAACTCAATCGGTCTACGTCGTTTATCAACATACGACTTCTGTCTGTCTTTGGCTGCCTTCATGAAGGCCTTGATCCTTTCTAGCTTCTCAGTCGTAGCCTCGACCACTTCGACGCTCCCTAACTCTTTATGGTTGATATCACCCCAACACACTGGTGTTCTACATCTCCTACTGTATAGCATCTCATAAGGAGGCATACCAATACTGGCATAATAACTGTTGTTATATGAGAACTCTGCTAACGGTAAGTGGTCATCCCAACTTCCTCCAAAATCAATAACACATGCCCGAAGCATATCCTCCAACGTCTGAATGGTCCTTTCTGACTGACTATCAGTTTGGGGATGATAAGCCGTGCTAATGTGTAACCTCATCCCCATCGCATCGTGGAATTTCTTCCAAAATTTGGATGCGAACTGGGTGTCACAATTAGACACAATAGACACCGACACACCATGACGAGTCACAATCTCCTTAATGAAAAGATCCGCCAACCTCTCGGATGAATATGTCTCGCGGATCGGTAAAAATTGAGCACTCTTCGTCAGACGATCAACAATCACCCATATAGCATCATACCCTTTCAGGGTACGCGGTAGCTTCATAATGAAATCCATGGTGATATGCTCGCACTTCCATTCCGGTATATCCAATGGTTGGATCTTTCCATACGGCTTTTGGTGCTCGGCCTTCACTTGTAAACAAGTAAGGCATTTACTCACATACTCCACCAATCACGCTTCATACCCGGCCACCAATAATCTCTCTTCATGTCTTGATACATCTTTGTAGCATCGGGGTGAATAGAGTATCGAGTCTTATGAGCTTCATCCATAATCTTCACGCGTAGATCCCCAAAACAAGGAATCCACATTCGTCCAAATCGGGTTCTAACACCAAGTGTGTTTTCACCCAATTCTGAAACTAGACCTCTCATTCTTTTAGAGTTAAGATGATCTTCTTTCAATGCCCCATCTTGAAACTCCTTAACTTGCTTCATCACATCAGATGTCATGATAAACTGGTACGCTCTTACCCGAATTGGTTCGGGTCTCTCTTTCCGGCTAAGGGCGTCCGCCACCACGTTGGCTTTGCCCGGAATGTAATGGATCTCGCAATCATAGTCCTTTATGAGCTCCAACCATCGTCTCTGTCTCATGTTCAGGTCCTTCTGCTCAAATAAGTACTTCAAGCTCTTGTGGTTAGTGAACATGGTGCACTTCATCCCGTAGAGGTAGTGCCTCCAAATCTTTAACGCAAAGACCACTGCTGCTAGCTCCAAATCATGAGTAGGGTAGTTAACCTCATGAACCTTCAACTGTCAGGATGCATAGGCTATAACCCTTCCTCTTTGCATTAACACACACCCCAACCCCTAGTAGGAAACATCAGAATAAACCACCAGATCTTCACTTCCATCAGGTAATGACAAAACAGGAGCTTGAGTCAGCCTCGCTTTAACTCCTCGAACGCCTTCTCTTGAGCTGGACCCCATACAAACTTCACATCCTTATGGGTCAACTTGGTTAGTGGAGTAGCGATCTTAGAGAAGTCTTGAATGAATCTTCTGTAATAGCCCGCCAAACCCAAGAAACTACGAATCTCGGATGGCGTCTTTGGTGACTTCTATTGCATCACCGCCTCCACCTTCGTCGGGTCCACCATAATCCCTTTGGGATTCACCACGTGACCCAAAAACTGAACTTCGTGTAGCCAGAATGCGCACTTGGAGAACTTGGCATACAACTTCTCCCTTCTCAATGTCTCAAATGCCTCTCGAATATGACCGGCATGTTCTATCTCGCTCTTCGAATAAATCAGGATATCATTGATAAACACAATCACTGATTTATCCAGCATTGACCGACACACTCGATTCATCAAATCCATAAAGGCAGCTGGTGTTAGGTTTGTTGAACCTTTATCAAACTAGTTTAACCATTTAAACTATGAAAACGCAGCGGATAAATACCTTAATATGTTCATTTGTAATCTGAAAAATAAGGTTCATTTCATAACAAAAACAAACCCAAGAACATAAGGATCATTCATATGTGTTTGAACTAGCTATCAACAACAAATAACAACCAAAAGAAACCGTGGAACTACCTTCCAAGGCTGCCCAAAACGTTGATGAACTACCTTCCAAAAGGCTGCTGAAAAACGGGATTTTGATGAATATGGGGCAGCTCTTGAATGACCAAAACACCAAGGTAGATGTCCTCAAGCTTCCATACCCACAAGCATGATGCAAAACACCTTTCTTGCTAGGATTTGTGCACCAAAATCGCAAGAACCATGCTGCAGGAAACCGATTTCCAGCCATTGTTTTCTTCTTTTATGAGAGAAAATGTGTCTTGCATGTATGAGAGAGAGAAGTAAATTGGAGAGAATGGTGTGTATATTCTCAAGAAGAAAATGTCATCAATTAAACAAAGGCCTTGGACCCCTCAAAGGGGGCAGCCAAAACTCAAAAGAGGTTTGGGGTTTTCCCCCAAAACCACTAATACATTTGTTTAATCAATTACATTTATAAGTTATCTAATTAACCTTTTAATTATATAACTTACACACACACTTTTGTCATTATTTGATGTTATTTAACAAACTTAAATAACATTACAAATAATGTCCATGAACAAAATATCCTTATAAGTTGTTCTTTCTCACCTACAATTTATTTAGAAAACTCATTTTCTAAATTGGTGTAATGATTTAATTGCATGATCATATCATCAATTAAATACATATTAGTGTTTGCTAAACTTGTTATTGGGTATGACCCGACTTGGATCATGACGTACTAACCACATCAATATTCTATGTGTCTTGGGCATAAAGAATCCAACAATCTCCCACTTGCACAAGATTCATAGAAGATTGATGCAAGCAGTAAATACCGCCTAACAACGGTTTACTACCCTTAATATGCATGACTTAGAAGCCATTCAATAACATCATCCCCTTCAAGCATCCAACTTGAAATGATTTAGGTGAATCAATCATTTATCCTTTTGTTACAGATGTCATGTTAAATCCAAGGACATAGAATGATCATTCCTTGTTGATTTAACTTAATCAAGCCTTAGACATCTAGCTCTCAATGAATAAGAGGAACAAATTCCATCTTGACTACGTACGTTTCTCACAATCATCTTATGTCATACCTAAACATAGCCTTATGTACTGACCATTATTTCAGAGTAGCGAAGAACTAGCTAAAGGTATAACACTTGGTGAATATCAAAACCCAATATGTATCTCAGGGAGGATACCAAATGATATTCGCCTTTACTCAAATTTACTTATGATCAATCTAGAAGATTTCATGTAGTAAAATTGAGATACGGGTCAGTCTAATATTTGTATCCCATGAATATCTATGAACCTTGGTAGCAACCAATTGCTCTATATTCATACCTTATGAATATCCACCAATCCAAGTTCATAATAGTCTTACGTTAATATTTGCTCCCACAAATATGACCGACTACAG
This sequence comes from Flaveria linearis, assembly GCA_024085815.1. NCBI lineage: Eukaryota > Viridiplantae > Streptophyta > Magnoliopsida > Asterales > Asteraceae > Flaveria > Flaveria linearis. Next base: position 36,798,600 of record CM044011.1, read on the forward strand.
ACATTTAGAATAATAAACATATTCATGGATGTAAACATGCTAAAAGGAACATAACTCAAAATGTCATAAATATATAGATGAGTTAAGTATTACAATTGTTCCATATTTATACTAAACAGATCAATTCCAATTACTAGAATATCGAAGTCCTAAGGCACAAGTATGACTTTCATGCTTTGCCTTTTCAAGGAGCTTCTGAGTGGATCTGCAATGTTTTGATCAAAGTGAACTTTGCGAATACATATCTTTCCCTTTTCAACTTCATCCCTTATGTAGTTGAATCTCCGCTTATTGTGCCTAATCTTTTGATGTGCACGGGGTTCCTTGATTTGAGCAATCGCACCCTCGTTATAACAAAAGATTTCTAAGGGGTCTTGAATGGTAGAGACCACCCTTAGATCGGCGATAAACTTCTTTATTCATGCAGCTTCCCAAGCTGCTAATGAGGTTGCTATCTATTCGTATTTTGTAGTGGACAATGCTACCCTACTCATAATGGAGACATATCCCGATTGTAATGAGAATCATCTCGATCAGTTTGGAAACTCGCATCCGTGTAACCTTTTACAACGAGTTCGTCTTCATCAGATCTGTATATTAGAAACATATCCTTAGTCCTCCTAAGGTATTTCTATATACTTTAAATAGCCATCCAATGGCTATTACCTGGATTCTGCTGATATCTGCTTGTCATGCTTAACGTGCATGACACGTCCAGTCTAGTGCATATCATCACATACAAGATGGATCCTATACCAGACGCATATGTGATGTCCTTCATGCGATCTTGCTCATCCTTTGAGCTTGGACATTGAGATGCACTCAATATTGTCCCTCTTTGAATAGGTACTATACCTTTCTTAGAGTTTTCCATCTTGAACCTTTTCAAGATTTTATCAATGTATGCACTTTCGTTTAGACTTATCAACCACCTCGATCTATCCCTATAGATCTTTATTCCCAAAATATAGGCGGTCTTCACCGAGATCTTTTATGGAAAAACAATTTCCAAGCCAGGTTTTAACACCTTCCATGGTTGGAATATCATTTCCAAATAGTAGTATGTCATCAACATACAATACTAAGAATGTGATTACACACCCACTAGCCCTTTTATACACACAAGCCTCGTTAGCATTCTTGATGAAACCAAATTTCTTGATCTCTTCATGAAAACGTTGATTCCAACTTCTCGACGCTTGTTTCAATCCATAGATTGATCTCTTTAACTTGCATACCTTATTAGGATGCTTTGGATCCACAAAACCTTTAGGCTGAACCACATGGACAGTCTCTTGAGATGTCCATTAAGAAAAGCGGTTTTGACATCCATTTGCCAAACCTCATAATCATAATGAGCAGCAATGGCAAACAATATCCTAAAAGACTTTAGCATTGCCACAGGCGAGAAGGTTTCATCATATTCAACCCCCTTGAGTTTGAGTGAAACCTTTTGCCACAAGTCTTGCCTTGTAAGTATCCAAGTTTCCATGCATATCTGTTTTCTTCTTGAAAACCCACTTGCATCTAACCGGTTTGGAGTTAAGTGGAGGGTCAACCAGTTCCCAACTTGGTTGTCATACATGGATTGCATCTCTACGTTCATGGCTTCCAGCCATTTGTCACAATCCGAATTGGACATTGTATCATGGTATGTAGTTGGCTCATTGGAGTCAAACACTTAGCATCCATCCATGAAAAATCCATATCTTTCAGGTTGAATGCTAACTTTACCAGATCTGCGAACGTTTTGTGTGTATTGATCAACCTCTTGATCATTATCAACAACCACCTGTTGATTGCTAGTGTCAACCAAACATGTATCGGGTTGTGGATCTTGATTCTCATCAAATTCCACTGTTCCATACGTCATTCCTTCCATAAGGAACTTGGCTTCCAAGAACTCTACCCTTCGAGCAATAAATACCTTTTGCTCTGTTGGATCAAAGAAGTAGTATCCTATACAGTCTTTGGGATATCCAACAAATATACACTTAGTGGATCGACTTTCAAATTTGTTTTGGGTGTTAAGCTTAACATAAGCTTCACAACCCCATGCCTTTAAATATGATAGCGACGGAACTCTTCCATGCCACATTTCAAAAGGTGTCGAATCCACTTTCTTGGTTGGGCCATATTCAAAATACGAGCCGCGAAGAGTAGTGCGAAACCCCAAAATGATAGAGGTAGTGAGCTTATAGCCATCATAGATCGAACCATATCCATTAGGGTTCGGTTTCTCCTTTCAGACACACCATTATGTTGTGGTGTTCCGGGTGGAGTAAGTTATGAGACAATCCTACAACTTCTTAGATGATCCTGAAAAGCCTCACTTAGGTATTCACCTCCTCTATCTAACGGAGAAATTTGATAGTTCTATCGAGTTGATTTTCTACTTCATTCTTGAAGATTTTGAACATTTCAAAAGCTTCATGTTTATGTGTCATCAAGTACACATAACCATAGCGACTATAATCGTCGGTAAAGGTAATGAAGTATCTTTCACCATTCCTTGTCATTATCTTAAAAGGACTACATGCATCCGAATGTATGATTCCTAATAAGTCTTTTGCCCTCTCGTTAGTACCACTAAAGGGCGACTTGGTCATCTTACCTTGTAAACAAGATTCACATTTATCAAATGAATAATATTCATTTGTTTTCAAAAGACCATTCTTTTGAAGTGTTTGAATCCGATTCTTGTTTATGTAACCAAGATGACAACGCCAAAGATAAGAATCACTTAAACCCATTTTAAGTTTCTTGGTGCATGATTGGTATAATGTGTTATTATAGGATGGATCATCATGAACCAATTCATAAATACCATTAAAAGGCATAGCCTTGAAATAATATACATCATCCATATAAACATAAATACCATCGGTTACAAACTTTAAATCATAACCATATTGATTTAAAAGGGAAACTAAAATTATGTTCCTAGTCAAACTAGGAGCATACAAAATGTTTTGAAAAACAACTTCCAAACCATTTGAAAGTTTCAAAACATAGTCTCCTTTCTTAAAGTGCTTATTTCTTTTGAACCCTTGCAACAGATTGGAAATGTGAGTTCCACACCCGGTATCCAATACCCATGTGTTTGAAGAAATAACATTTAAGTCAACGTGGATCATGAAAGTTATACCTGAGGTCTGCCCAGCATCCCTCTTGTTTTTCAAATCTTGAGATAGGTTGGACAATTCCCTTTCCAATGTCCTATCTCACCACACTCAAAGCATGGATCGTTTTCCGTTACCTTAGGCTTCATAAGCTTAGGTTTTGGAGGTTCCGTTTTAACCATCCCTTTCCCTTTGCCTTTGATGTGCCCCTTTTCCTTTGGCAACATTTGCCTTGGGATCAGGAATGGCGTTTTCCCATTGCCTCCCTCATTGATCTTAGAGAACAGGTAGAACCTTTCTACCCATCCCCGCCTCAGCTGTTTTGAGCATTGCATGAAGCTCACTAATGCTCTTGTCCCATCCGTTCATATTGTAATTCATTATGAACGTCTCAAACTTTTAGTTAGTCCATTAAGGATCAAATCCGTGGCCAACTCCTTTGAGACAGGACAGTTAAGCCTCTCGAGGCGATCAATGTGGCTTTTCATCTTAAGTACATAAGATGATACTGATTGGGTTTCTTTCATGTGACACGCATGAAGCGCTCGAACCGTTTCAAATCGCTCTACCCTAGCTCGTTGAATGAACATTTCCTTCAATTGGGTAATCATGTCATATGCCCCATAATGCTCCAAGTCCTTTTGGAGTTCAGGAAATATAGTTCCCAACATGAGGCAGGATACCTGCATGGAATCCTTAGTATACTGAAGCCAATTGTTATAGGCCTCAACATCCTCGGGGTCGGGTTGGTCAGGAATAGGATCGTCAAGGACATAGGCCCTTTTCTCTTGCTTGAGAACAATTCACGAGTTTCGAAACCATTCCATAAAGTTGGTATGGTTCAGACGATCCCTCTCTAAAATAGTTCTCAGTGATAGGGTATAGACGGTCGGGGTGGTAGCATTATTGTTTGTGGCCATTCTACAAAATTTACAAAGTTTTTTTTAGTATTTCTGAAAAATTTCATTTTAATTATTAATACCCTTTTATGTCTCATAGACAATTAATAATTAAAATCTAGAATCCAATATTACATTCAAATAATGGTTAGGTGACCTTTATCCCATTATTTAAATTAACAAGGTAGTCAACATTTGACAATTGCAACCTTTTGCAACTTCTAGCCTTTATGGGATCGGTTAAACATCTTATGTTTGGTTGGCATGTTTAATCCCATCAACACCATTGTACGCCATGTTTCGGTGACCCTATGCACATGGTTTCCAATTCAAGTCGTCCTACTTACACACACGTGTGAGTGTACACATACAAGTGGTTAGGTGACCTTTATCCTACAAGTATGTTAAGCCCACCTCAAAACATAAGTTCCCTAAAAGTGGTTAGGTGACCTTTATCCCACAAATAGTTCTCAAGTGATTCGAGTGTCGTGTAAAAGGATGGTGTTAAACTTGTTTCCAAAGAGATTTTAGTTTTCATTAATTCTAGTTTTGAAAACTCTATGTACCTTGTATTTGCATGCTTTCAAATACAAGGTATCCTATGGTTCATTTTTGTTATAAAACCTCTTTTATTTAAATCATTAATCCTTTTAATAACTTTTATTAACATATTAATGATTAAGAACCATAAATTTTCAGCTTGTTAAGTTTGCTAATGAGTTTGTTATGCATATCCAAATATCAAAACACAATCATACAACAAACAACCAAACAAGCATAGTCATACAAACATATGTGCATAACCATAGCCACTAAGTTGACTACACTTGTTTGCCATCACAAGTGTTGTCATAAGGTCTTTCCTAAGGGTTAACAATGACACATTATATGTGTCCATGAACTCCCACTTGATTCCACATCCAAATGCTTCAAGTGTCCATGTCTCTTGTGTCATTCCTTTTGGGTCTTCATCTTGTGCATCTTCTTTTACAAAATCATATCCTAATACAATTTTCTAATAAAAGAAATGCACCTATTCTATTTATTACATAACCAAATGAATAAATAAATTACAACCCAAATACAAACACAAAAGAATAATATTACAACCCTTTATGAATGAAATCAACCAACATGACAAAATCACAATCAACCAAATCCAAAACACACATGGTCAAGGCTATGTTATGCACTAAAATATGTATCCATATACATCATTTCAAGAACAAAATAAATCCTCTTTTAACCCTAAATTTTCAGCCAACATAAACCCAAAATCTAGGGTTTTTGTCCAAACATAATAATCAACCATTTGACATCTTTCTTTCAAGGTTTAATCACAAGCATGTAAGATATAACCTTGAAAGATTGGGGATTCATTATATCATCACAAAACAGACCTAATTTGGTTGTTAAAACCCTATAAAACCAATTTTACAAGGATAACTAGTCATCCACATATCCGGCTCTAGATGCCAATGTTGGGTTTGTTGAACCTTTATCAAACTAGTTTAACCATTTAAACTATGAAAACGCAGCGGATAAATACCTTAATATGTTCATTTGTAATCTGAAAAATAAGGTTCATTTCATAACAACAACAAACCCAAGAACATAAGGATCATTTATATGTGTTTGAACTAGCTATCAACAACAAATAACAACCAAAAGAAACCGTGGAACTACCTTCCAAGGCTGCCCAAAACGTTGATGAACTACCTTCCAAAAGGCTGCTGAAAAACGGGATTTGGATGAAGATGGGGCTGCTCTTGAATGACCAAAACACCAAGGTAGATGTCCTCAAGCTTCCATACCCACAAGCATGATGCAAAATACCTTTCTTGCTAGGATTTGTGCACCAAAATCGCAAGAACCATGCTGCAGAAAACCGATTTCCAGCCATTGTTTTCTTCTTTTATGACAGAAAATGTGTCTTGCATGTATGAGAAAGAGAAGTAAATTGGAGTGAATGGTGTGTATATTCACAAGAAGAAAATGTCATCAATTAAACAAAGGCCTTGGACCCCTCAAAGGGGGCGGCCGAAACACAAAAGAGGTTTGGGGTTTTCCCCCCAAAACCACTAATACATTTGTTTAATCAATTACATTTATAAGTTATCTAATTAACCTTTTAATTATATAACTTACACACACACTTTTGTCATTATTTGATGTTATTTAACAAACTTAAATATCATTACAAATAATGTCCATGAACAAAATATCCTTATAAGTTGTTCTTTCTCACATACAATTTATTTAGAAAACCCATTTTCTAAATTGGTGCAATGATTTAATTGCATGATCATATCATCAATTAAATACATATTGGTGTTTGCTAAACTTGTTATTGGGTATGACCCGACTTGGATCATGACGTACTAACCACATCAATATTCTATGTGTCTTGGGCATAAAGAATCCAACAGCTGGCGCATTGGTTAAGCCAAATGACATAACGAGAAACTCATAGTGACCATAGCGCGTGCGAAAAGATGTTTTAGGGATATCATGCTCTTTCACCTTTAACTGATGGTAGCCCGATCGAAGGTCTATCCTTGAAACCAACTGGCACCTTGGAGCTGATCAAACAAATTATCAATTCTCGGTAACGGGTACCGATTCTTCACCGTCAACTTGTTCAGCTCACGGTAGTCTATGCACATCCTCATGCTACCGTTCTTATTCTTTACGAATAAGACCGAAGCACCCCAAGGAGAGATACTTGGTCGAATGAATCCCTTATCAAATAGCTCTTGCAATTTCTCCATCAACTCTTTCATCTCAGTCGGAGCTAACCGATACGGTTCCTTGGCAATAGGTTGAGCACATGGTGTCAAATCAATCTGAAACTCGATCTATCGGTCAGGTGACACTCCTGGTAAGTCTTCAGGAAATACATCTGGAAAGTCACGCAGAACCGGTACATCGGACAGTTGTGGTGTTGGTCTATCCACGTCCTTTACATAATCCAGATAAGCGTTACATTCGCGCTCACCTTCGGAATTGTAGTAACCCGATCACCATAAACCATCACCGAACTACCGTTGGGCGCTATCAAACAAATTATCTTCTTGCGACACACAACGTTTGCCTCGATGTCCGCTAACCAATCCATCCCAAGAACCAAATTGAAACCACCTAAGGTCATCACGAATGGTCTAACTAAAAATTTGTGAGCTTCTAATTCCACGTCACAACCCTCTATCATCTCAGAAATCCCGGTAGACTCTCCTATGGCAGTTTCTACATCGAAGGGCGCACCAACACGTCTACTACTAACAGGCAGCTTAGCACAGAAAGCAGCAGAAATAAAACTTTTACTAGCACCAGAATCGAATAACACAGAAGCTAAAGTTTGGTTCACTAGAAACGTACCTGACACCACATCAGGGTCCGTCCTAGCCTCCTCCTGCTTCATCGTGAACGCTTTAGCGTTCGCCTGCGGTCTTTCACCCCCAGAACCCTCAGCCCTCGGCTTCTTACAGTCTCCACTCATGTGGCCTCCGCGCCAAAATTAAAACATCTGCCCGCACGATAGTCCTTTGCTATGTGTCCCATCCTCCCACACTTGAAGCACAAGTTCGATCCCAGCCTACATTCTCCAATATGCTCCTTTCCACATTTGCCACACTTCTTCGATCCTGTACCAGATGTGACCACACGGCGGTCATCTACCCGTGCCTTCTTGTTACCCGTCGGGGCACCACCCCGAGCGAACCTTTTCCCTTTCCAGTTCCGGTTGTTACCACCTTTGTTGCTACCTTCAGCCACCACCACAGTTCTCTCATTATACAATCTCCCTGGCAAATCTACCGCCGACCTAAACGTGCTCGGCGGGTGGCGATCATGTGCCTGCGGATATCCTCTGGCAATCCCTGAATATACCTCTTGATCTTTCGTGACAGAGGCGTCACCTGATCCGGCACCAGCCGTGCCATTTCGTTGAACTTGGTGGTGTATTGCTGATGTGTCAAGGTTCCCGCCCCAGCTGCAGGAATTCCCTTTCCACCTTATCCATTTCCCTGTGAGGATAGAACTCCTTAATCACCAACCTTTTCAGCTCAGACCAACTCATTTTCCCAACTGCCCGACTACCTCGGCTTGGACTATATTGTCCCACCAACACAAAGTCGAGTCCACAAATGAGTGGGCAACAAATTTCACCTTCTGGTGTTCTCGGCACTCGCCGATATTCAGAACAGCTTCCATTTCTCTCACCCATCAGTGAGCAGCAGCAGCAGTGCCATTACCATCCAAAGTAGGGGGCTTGCAACTTTGAAATGTCCCGTAGTTACAGCCTCATGCTGCCTCCGGAGTAGGCTCTTCTTCTTCCTCTTCTTCTTCGTCATCAGATAGAACCGTCTCAGTCTCGGGCTATCTTCTTTCACCCGTAGGTCTACTTCTTTCCTACCTTTCTCCTTCCCTCACAGCCTTGATAACTTCGGTCACCACAGACAGTAAGATTGTCTGCATGACCTGATGAACTTCTTCAACAACAGCCTCCTTTACCGAGGCTCTGAGATTGGCACTCTCATCACCGCCTTCCGGATGAGGGGTCTCAGATTCTTCATGAACCACCTTTTCAACCCTAGGTATTCCTCTTTTGGGCCGCGGTTCAACACCAGGCCCACCACGACCTCCACCCGTCGAAGCTTTAGAAGATCTACCACCGGCCATCCCCTAACACACGCTGAAAGATTCAAACACCAACACGGTCATTCAAGGGAACAACTCAATTTATGTCAAGTATAGTAAGCCCCTAATTACAGTGGCCAGTTGTGATTTGCCACTTACTTTACTTTTCATACCCCGAGCATTACCTGTCCTGACTACATCAGTATCTAAATCTACCAGCAACACATAAACCACATAACATGCGCACATAATACCGTTAACATTAAGAAAATACCTGATGGCACGCAGCTACTCAGACTGGCATCTCTTCCCTTTCCGTCCCATTTTCAGTTTAAGTTTAGGTTTATTTTGAAAATTTACCTGTTTCACTTAAACATTGGCTCTGATACCAACTTGTAAGGCCCCGTTCCCGGGACACTTAAAGCTGGTCAATCATTGCACATAAAACATTTAATTACATTCATATTTCATAAAACATCACATCGGAACATTAAAATAACCTTTCATTTATATGTAAATGCTTTTGCAAGTTAATAAAATATTCATTACAAAACGTCGTTTGTTCGCATTACAATGCAAAAACATTAATCAAAAGAATGCCATCCAAAAGAGCCGAGTAGCCGCCCGTGCCATCCCCAGCAACATTACCTGCCAACTGGAAACACATAAAAGTCAGCGTTGCTGTGTGAGTTCTAGTTTTATAATAAAACATACTTTACTTTCGTTTAAAAAATCATTCTTTACTTTTGCATGTGATCGCACATCATATGTACACATAGATAATATCATTATTATCTTCATCATTCGTTCATTAACTTTCATTCATACGTTCTTTATTACTTCTTTTCGTACCATCAAAACCATGAACTTTACCCCACCGTCATGCATAAAGCGGGTACTGGGTCGAAGTCTATCATAGACCTTCCGTCATGGCGCACAACAGCCTGGCCACAGTACCTAAAGGTAAATTCAGGCGTACCGTTGTCATGTGTTATACCCACCGTCATGCATAAAGAGGATACTGGGCCGAAGTCTATCATAGACCTTTCGTCATGGCGCATAGCAGCCTGGCCACAACACCTAGGGTAAGCGACAAAGGTTTTATACAAATGGTCAATCACAAAGAAAGACCCCGATGTGCATCCTTCTAGGGTAGCTAACTCACACACTGTTGGACTAACACCCTTCATTGGCGTGTTCCCACTTACAAGGCTTGCAAGACTTACTTTACCTTCCTTCGTTCGTTAATGCATGCATTCATTCATCATGTTCCTCTTTTCATTATCTTTCACTTTATGTTACATAATACTTTCGTTTCATTCATTAACATTCAACGTAAAGCCTGGGGGAAAATAATCATACATATTAAGGAGCATCAACATAAGCATACAAACATCGCCAAACACAGCACCATCATACATACATAACATACATCATACACACCATCATGCATAAACATCAATCATACATCATCATCATGACCATCATAACGTCTATGACCTCGAAAGTCAACTTACACGAACTCCTGGGAACCTCCAAAGTTAAAGCTTACATCTACACATCTCCCCGAAAGTCAAAAGGTTAAAGTATGTTCTCTCGGGCACCCGAGCCCTATTTGGGCATATGGATACCCTTCAGTCGCATGACCTCCCAGGTGACTGAATACTTAAGCGAATGGGCATCAGGCGAATGGACCCTATGCGGATGGACCTGTGTGGATGAATACTATAAGCGAATGAACACTATACGAATGAGCACTCAGGCATATGGACCTCAGTCGTATGACTCCCATGCTAATAAACTTCAGTCGCACGACTCACATGCGAATGACCCTCAGTCGCACGACTCACATGCGAATGACACTCAGTCGCGTTACTTTTGGTCGCATGACCCCCAAGCATGCCATTTGGTCGCATGACCCCCAAGCACGCCATTTGGTCGCATAGCCCTAACTAATGCAAAATGCAGTTCTTCCCCGAACCCAATCTGCCATTTTCGGCCTCCAAGCCCTCCCAAACCTATTCTAAGCTCAAATCAACCATCCTAAACCTTAGAAACACATACCACCACACCATACAAGCACACATAAGCTCGAAATCAAAACCCAATCGTATCATACACAACACATACACACGAGTCAACACACACACTTCAAAAATGGGTTTCACTATGTGTTCCAGTCCCAAATCAGTTGACAACAAGTAAAAGAGGGGTCCTAGAACTCATACAAACAACACCGCCGAGTAGAGCTTCAATCTAACCCACTTGACTTCGACTCTTGCACCTTGATTCGCAAGAAAAACCGGAGTTTTGGCTCTTTTCTCCTCTCTTCTCTCGTTGGCTGATTTTCACAAGTGTGGGGGAGGGTGTGGGCTGCCCTCCCCTCTTAATCCCCCACTCTTCCAAACTTTCTCCCGTTTTGGCAAGTTTGGTCCCTTGACTTTGGGCTTTATTTTTTTCCTTTTCTTTTTTTTTCTTCTTTCTTTCTTTGGCTTTAAAAGAAAAACCGGGTGTTACATGTACGAAACGTGTGATAAGTACGAAATGTGCGAAACGTGCGAAATTTACGAAACGAACGATGATGAAGATAATAACTATTACCTTGATGTACGTATGATGTGCGACCACGTGCGATAGCAAAGAAAATGTTTTAACGAATGAAAGGTAATATAATGTTTTATAAAACTAGAACTCACTCAGCAACACCGACTTTTTATGTGTTTCCAGTTGGCAGGTAGTGATTGCTGAGGATGGCACGAGGCGGCTACTTGGCTCATTTTTGGATGACATTCTTTTGTATAATATTTTTGCATTGTAATACGAACGAAAGAAATTTTGTAATGAACGATGTATTATTTTGCAAAAGTGTTTATTTAAAGGAAATGAAATGGTTGTTTAAAGTGCTTCCGCTGCATGATTTTAGTAAGGTTAATATAATTATATGTTTTAAGTGCGATGATTGACCAGTTGTGAGCGTCCCGGGAACGGGGCCTTACAGTCTGGTTTAGATCATATGATAATAAATAAAAATTATATTAAAACAAATATTCTAATAATTGATCTACCTACATGTTTTAATTTTCAAACTAACATTAACTTTTAACACTAGTATGTGCATAAACGAGCCAAAGCCGACTTATTAGCTACTTGGGATCAGCTCGCTAAAAGCTTGACTCGAGCCGAGCTTAAACGAGCTTGAGCTTATATTATTGTTCATATAATAAACGAGCTCAAGCCAAATATTCACATATAGATGAAAATTTAAATAATCAAATATACAAGTAACTATTCAACTAATGAATCAGATAATCTAATATATTAGTTTACTAGTCAACAAGTTAAAAACTAATTTATCAAATAATCAATTAATAATATAAATGAAACTTTGTTTTCAATGTTTTATTATGGTAAAATTTTATATACGTTATTAAATGGTCAATTGGGTTTAGTTAAATAGTCTTAACAAGTCAATTATTAAACGAGTTATGAGTTTAATTAACTAAGACTTGAGCTATTAAAAATTGTTTTTTTAAATTAAACTTCATCATTCAACTAATTGTTCTGTAATTGTTAATATTTCATGAGGTTGGTTTTAAAATTTCTTTGAGATCGATGTCTACATTTCTTATTAGTCATTCTCAAATTTTCATGTGGTTCGTATCAAAATTTCATGGGGGTCGACCTGATTTGATCGTGTATATACCATTAGAAAAATTAAATAGGGTTCGGGTTACCCTGCTCGTAAAGGCTAGGTGCAGCAATGTATGAATTGGGAATAATGGTTTGTGATATATGATAGCCGATTATTTTGTTGTGGTTTGTCAAACTAAGGTATGAATGTTTGATATTATGCATATTTTTTAACGGCAGATGAGATTTTATAAATATACAAATTCTAGCTAAAATTAGCGGGAATAACAAACAGTTACATCATAAGAAGTGGGTTTTTAAGCTGCTCCACGCAATGAAGTTCATTTTACGATTCATATTAGCATAACAAAAGAACGAATAGTTAACAATTAGTTCAAATAATTCACTATTCTAGTTCAAATAATTCACTATTCCTTAACAGGTGAGGTTAAAAGATGCTCTTGTTCCAAAAACTCCAAATGACCCTCCATGTGACCATACAAATAGCCTACACTAAATGCTTCTTCATCTTTAAAATACTTGAAGAATCTAAAACCTTGATCTACATGTGACCTCCGGGATCTATTCATATTTGTAACGCGATTCATTTTTATTTATTGTTTATGTAATAAAACATTTGGAATTCTAGATTATTTTACTTGTTTTATGATACATACTATTATACATGATAACTTATAGTCTTATACATCCTATACATGAGTTTTTATAATAGCTACATTTGTTAGTATGATTAAACTTTGCTTTATAACTTTACTTGTATTATTACCGTGACAATGTATGCATTAATGTTTATATGAACAATATCCATATAACTTGATAATGGTGATTAGTAACCTAAATTAGCAATACATAAAGTTCTTATATATTTATAAAATTTTAGAGTTTCTTTTACTATTAAAGTTCTTAAATTTTTATATAAGTACCCATGTGCTATTTTTTGCACATATATAATAAAATTAGACTTTTGTGGACTCCTATCCTTAGTTTTATATAAATTTATAGACATAATTTTTATATAAAAGTTTATAATTATGATACTTTTATAAAAAATACTAACTACTTTAAAATTTTTAAAATCCTCCAAAAAAATCCCTAAGTTTACAACTTTAATACAACCTATTTGTGGTAATTATTTTATAAATCTCCCACTACTTTTCTAAAATTTAAAAGACCAAAGCCCCCCTTTACTCATTTACAACTCACCTAATTTTAGTTATGCTCATGAAACTTTCTCATCCATAACCTTTATTGCCCCATCTATAAATACTAATTTTTGTCTCATTATTCTCTTGCATAAAATATTCTTTGCATAAAATATTCTTCTCAACTAACAAGAGAGATCTTCTCCACTCTCTATATAATCTTATGAAAATATGAGCCCCAACTCTCCCTTAAAGCCTTTAAAAGTTTCAAGTCGTTCATCGTTCTTAAGGTAGTAACCATATTCTTAATTTCAGTATTCTTATTATTTTTTCAATTTTTAAATAATTCTAAGCAGCTTTGTAACAAACTCCTTATGTTTACTTCAATTATAATCCTCCTATTGTCATATGTATGCTCAACAAAATTTATTATACGCGCTTATTATTTTTAAAACCCTGAAAGATGCACATAAGTGCTACATTTGATTTTGGACAGAATCTGTTACAACTTCAAATGACTATAAATTGGTCATAATAAATCCAAAATTGACAAAATAAGAATCCACAAAAAAAAATTTGTCGAGCTATCTTTTCATCCATAGTTCACGTGGCTTCTAATTCAATCGGATGACTCCACAATATTTTCTAAAAAGTAAGTGCACAGATTTGCACATTCTGCTTTGTACTAATGTTTGGATCAACTTCAGTTGAATTAAAAAAAAAATTCTAAAAAAAGTTTTTTTGTAAAATTCTAAAATAGTCGACTAGAGAGTTTCAAAATTTTTTCTTAAGGTTTGACATTTTTAATAATCATATAAAACCGAAACAATGAATCTGTTCAAATCTTTTTTGATCTTGCAACAACCTTTATTTTCTTTTACTTTTGATACCTTTATTCCAATTGTCAATACTCTTAACCACAACCTTAAACCTAAGTTCTAATACGTATAATTATGCTAATTTAGGGTTTCACCATTTCAATCAATCAAGTCATAACAGGTAGTTGTAGTGCTATTAGTTTGACACCCACCCAAACGGGCTATTGAACAATTTATGAATCTTTGTAAGACTTATGTAATTGAATTGATTGAATAAATTATCATTTTACTAGTGTCACGTGTTATAGACAATCTTCATGCCCTGACGCATTGCGTCGTCAGTTGGGGTGTGACATACACACACATACACACACACACACATATATATATATGTATGTATATATGTATACATATACATATACATATATACATATATACATATATATGTATATATATACATATATATATACATATATATATATATATCTATATATATAATTACTATTTTGTTCTTCTAAAATGTATTATATAGTATATATATATATATATATATGTATAAGTATGTATATATGTATACATATACATAAACATATATACATAGCTATATACATATATATATATTATATTATTTTTAATATTTTAAAATGACATTTAAATTTATAAAATACTATTTGAACAATTAAGTATAAAATGAAAATTTATAATAACTAATAGTTATATTTTCTAGGGTAGTTTGGGTAGTCGATAAATTTAGTATTTATAACTGAATTTGTTAGTAAATGACATATTATTTAATATGTCTAAAAATATAATAATAAAAAAATAATAATATTAATAGTAATTATTATTTTTATTAAAATGTTAACAACAACAACAACACTATTGTGTTAAAATTTAATATTGTGATTTTGTCATATTATTGTATATGTAACAATCTAATAATAACATATCATTAATAATGATATAATTTTCTATATTTTATGATAGTTTTTATTCAAATACTTTTAACATATATTGTTTTACTTGATATCCATAACTTATTAAATATCATATGTTCAATAATAGTATCATGACGATATAATAACGAATCACTAAAGCATGTGTAGATATCCTTGAGAATTTGAGCGTTTATATCATTGAACTCACTAAAATCATGATAATCCTAAAAACTATCATTGCGACGTTCACAAATACATTTAAAATCAAACAACAGCAAAGCGTGGATGTCCACTATACTAATATCTAAAGCAAAACCTTAGGAAACAAATATCATATTATTAAAAAATTAAGACATCTAATATAACTTTTTAAGAATTAGGTAAAAGTGTTTAATGCAATCATTCTTAGTTTACCCCTTATTAATAAACTTTTTGTAATTAATACATTGATTAATACATTATTTAATATTGTAAGATTATTCAAATCACTACATTAAATATTATATAACTTTTATGTAACACCCGGATATTTTATAGACGAGAAGGAAGGAAAGAATAAATGCGAATAAAGTGGAGAAATGTAATTTAACCCAATTAGAGGGGTTAAAAGTGTAAAAAGGACAAAAAGAATAAAAGTTGGTGAATAAAGGTGGTATGGCTGCCCATTTGGTCTGCACACTTCATCCTCTTCGGTTTTAGAGAGAGAGACAACAGAGAATTCGAGTTTTAGAGAGAGGAAGAAGAAGAATTCAAAGTTTAAGGTAAGATTTTGTGTTTTAAGTTGTTTTTAGATGGCTTAGTCTCGGTTATATGGTTATGTGTGTTATTGTATGTTCGGGTTGTATGTTTTAGTGGGCTTTAGGTGTTAAAAACATCTGAGAAGTTCAAGAGAAGGGTTCAAACTCGAGAGTAGCTAAGGTGAGTTCTAGAACCCCTTTTTTAACATGATTTTAACAAACTTTAGGGCTGGAAAATGCATGTGAACATGTTTTTATAAAAATGGATTTTCACCCGTATGTGTGTGTGTAAATGTGCATGTGGGTGGGTGTAAATTTGGGATATATATGTGTGTATGTACATGTTATGATGCTTAGATGTAACACCCGGATATTTTCTTTGAAGCCGACGAAAGAAGAAAAGAAATAAAGTCCAAAGTCGAGGGACCAAACTTGCCAAAACGAGAAGAAATTTGGATGAGTGGAGGTATAAAAGGGGAGGGCAACCCACACCCTCTCCATTCTTGCAAAACTCAGCCAAGAAGATAGGAGAAGAGAAAAAAGGGAGAAAGGTTGGTTCGGGTGGATTCAAGTGTGCAAAATCATCGTGTAGCGGGTCTAATCGAAGCTCTACTTCTAGGTGTTGTTTGTGTGAGTTCTAGGACCCCTCTTTTACATGTTTTCAACTGATTTGGGGCTGGAACACATCTGAAAACCCGTTTTATGTGTGTGTGTGTTTGACCAATTTGGTTGTGTTTGCGTGTGATGCATTTAGAGTTTGTTTCCGGGCTTGTGTGTGCTTGAATGGTGTTGTGGTATGCATTCCTAAGGTTTAGGATGGTCGATTTGGGCTTAGAATGGGTTTGGATGAGCTTGGAGGTCGAAAATGGCAGATTGGGTTCGGGATGAACTGCATTCTGCATCAGCTAGGGCTAGGCGACCGACTGGAGGCCATACGGCTGAAGGAAGTGCGATTGGAGTTCATTCGCATGATTGAGACTCATTCGCACGATTGGGGGCCAATCGTATGGAGAGTCATGCGACTGAGGGCCCATTCACATAAGTGCTCATCCGCATTAGTGTTCATCCGTATGAGGTCCATTCGCACGATTAGGGTGTTCATCCGCATTGGTGTTCTTCCGCATTGGTCCATTCGTATGATGTTCAGTCGCCTGGAGGCC
Source organism: Flaveria linearis (assembly GCA_024085815.1). Lineage (NCBI taxonomy): Eukaryota > Viridiplantae > Streptophyta > Magnoliopsida > Asterales > Asteraceae > Flaveria > Flaveria linearis. The sequence continues at coordinate 36,815,705 of CM044011.1, forward strand.
ATGCGATTGAAGGGGGCCCATACGCCCAATTTGGGTTGGTGTACCCAAGGAAAAGCATAGTTTAATTTCTGACTTTCAAGGGAAAGTGCAGATGTAAGTTTTGACGTGGAAATTCCCGTAAGTTTAAGTACGATGATTGTTGGGGTCTTAGAGGGTATGTTGGGCATGATGATGTTGCATGTTTATGCATTATGTACGTTATGTATGTATGATGATGCCCTGTATGATGATGCTACTGCGTATGTTGATGTTCCTTATTATGACGTGTGTTTATCTTTCCCGTGGCTTTACGTGTTATGTTAATGAATGAAACGAAAGTATTATGTAACGTAAAATGGAAGATAATGAAAAGAGGAACATGATGAATGAATGCATGCATAAACGAACGAATGAATGTAAGAAAGGCTTGCAAGCAAATGTATGGAGGTTCACACCCAAGGAAGGGTGTTTGCTCAACTGTGTGCGGGTTAGCTACCCCAGAAGGATGCACACTGGGGTCCAATCCTTATGATTGACCATATGTATGGGATCCTTGCCGCTTTCCCTAGGTACTGGAGTCAGCTTCGTGCACAATGTTCGAGGTCTATGAAAGACCTCAGGCCCAGTAACCAGCTTCGTGCACAATGTTCGGGGTACATCACATGGCATTGATTCGGAATGAAAGAGAAAAGATAAATGGTGAATGTACTTGCCCTAGGTACTGGAGTAAGCCTCATGCACAATGTTCGAGGTCTATGAAAGACCTCAGGCCCAGTAGCCAGCTTCGTGCATAATGTTCGGGGTATTGTACATGTCATCGAAAGTAATGAACGTACGAATGAAAGTAAGGATTTATGAATGAATGTGAATGAATGTAACGAATATGAATGATAATGATGTACGCTGAATGAACGAAAGTTAACGAACGAATGAGGACGATAATAATGATATTACCTATGTGTACGTATGATGCTTGATCGCGTAAGAATGTAAAATACGGTTTTAAACCAAAGTAAAGTATGTTTTACTTTAAAACCAGAACTCACTCAGCAACGCTGACTTTTTATGTGTTTCCTGTTGGCAGGTAATGTTGCTGAGGATGTCACGGGGCGGCTACTTGGCTCTTTTTGGATGGCATTCTTTCGTATAATGTTTTTGCATTGTAATGCGAACAAACGATGTTTTGTAATGAATTTTGTATTAACTTGCAAAAGCATTTATATAGAAATGAAAGTTATTTAAATGTTCCGCTGCGACGTTTCATGAAATACAAATGTAATTACATATTTTATATGCGATGATTGGCCAGCTGTAAGAGTCCAGGGAACGGGGCCTTACATTAGAATATTAGTACTAAGCTTAGATCATGATTTAGGACGAATTGGGACTGATTTATGTTGTTTAAGTGAAAATTAGATGCTTAACCGCCTAAACAGTGGACCATGCGTCCAACGGTTAAATTTACTAAGTGTTCTCAACCGCCCAGAAATCCCAAACGTCTGAACAGTACCCAACTGCCTAGATGCCCATGCGTCTAAGTCAGGCCCAAACGCCTGAATAGTGCCCAAACGTCTGGAATATTGCCCAGAATGACTAAGTGTAGGCCCAAACGCCTGAATAGTGCCCATGCGCCTAAATAGGCCCATGCGTCTAAGAGAAAAGTGACCAAGTATAAGTCCAGACGTCTGCATAGTGGCAAAACGCCTGAACAGGGCAGAAACACCCAAATAGTGCCCATGCGCCTAGACACTTAGAATATTTTCTGAAATTTCAGGAAAAAGCAGAAAGTCTAGGGTTGACCAAATTTGACTTATGAGTAATGATTACCCATTTTAAGCATGATTATGGGATGTTTTAGGGTTATGAAATGTATGAATGATGTACGGTATGTATAATGTGTTATCTTTTAATGATGATTAAACGTATTTACATTATATTATAAAATACGTTATATATTATGTTATTACTTTACGTAGTATGATAAACGAATGAAAGAACGTAAAGAATAACGTAACGAAATGAAAGATAACAATGATAAAAAGTAAAATGTAATGAACGAAAGAATGGCTTGCAAGCAAATGAAAGGAGGTGCGCGACCATGTTGTCTTTAACTCAACTATGATGCGGGTTAGCTACCCCAAAGGATGCACACAGGGTCAATCATTGAGATTGACATGGCCTTTTGGTATGCCCTAGGTGACTGGATCAGCTTCATGCACAATGTTCGTGGTTTAATTACCACAGGTCCAACATCAGCTTCGTGCACAATGTTCAGGGTAGGACCAATTGGTTTGAATGAATGGGAGAGATGACTTGCCCTAGGTGACTGGATCAGCTTCATGCACAATATTCGTGGTTTAATTACCACAGGTCCAGCATCAACTTCATGCACAATGTTCAGGGTATTGTTCATCAATCCATATGAATGTAAAAGAATGACATAACGTATGAAAGAAAGAAAAAAAGAAAGAAAGTAAACAAGTACGGAAGTAAAAGAATGATAATAAGTACGTTACGAAAGAATGAGAACAAAAGTAAGAGAATGTTAACGAAAAGCATGAAATGAAAACATGCTATGAATATGATGGTGATTAATAAATGTTAATGAAAGTTAAAAGTAATATTCTTTACCTGTACGTATGATGCATGACCGTGTATGAAAGTAAAGAAGTTTATATCAAAAGTAAAGTATTTTATTTATAAAACTAGAACTCACTCAGCAACGCTGACTTTTATGTGTTTTTCAGTTGGCAGGTAATGGTTGCTGAGGATGGCACGGGGTAGCTACTTGGCATTTTTGGGATGGCATCCATTAGTATAACAATGATATTTTTGTGATGTAATGGAATTATATTATTTTGTAACAGTTAACTGTATTGTATTACTTTGCAAAAGCTATCATTAAAATATATGAAATGGTTTTAATTAATTTCCGCTGCGATGTTTTAAATAATTGTATGTTTTATGTGCGACGAATGACCAACTTTGAGGTGCCCGAGAATGGGGCCTTACAAGTTGGTATCAGAGCCAAAGTTTAAGTGAAATGGGTAACTATTTTCAAAAGAAACCTAAACTTAAACTGAGAATGGGACAATGGGAAGGATGCCAATCCAAGTAGCTACGTGCCATCAGGTATTTTCTTTAACGTAACCGGTATTATGTGCGCATTTTATTTGATCTGTTTGCCATTAGTAGATTTAGATACTGATGTAGTCAGGATAGGAATTGCTTGGGGTATGAAGAGTAAAGTAAGTGGCTAATCATAACTGGCTATTGTAATTAGGGACTTACTATACTTGACATACACTGAGCTATTACCTTGAATGACCGTGTTAGTGTTTGAATCTTATAGTGATTAGGAATGGCTGGAGGTAGATCTTCTAAGGCTTCACGAGGCGGAGTGCGTGGTGAACGTGGTGCTGAACCACGGGCCACATGAGGAAGGCCCAGGGTTGAGAAGGTGACCCATGAGGAGCCTGAGACCCTTCATCCGGAGGGTGGTGATGAGAGTGCTAACTTGAGAGCCTCGGTGAAGGAGGTCGTGGTGGAGGAGGTTCATTAGGTCATGCAGACGATCCTGCCGTCTGTAGTGACCGAAGTGATTAAGGCTGTTAGAGAAGGAGAGAGGAGGGATATGAACAGGTTTTCGGGAGGGAGAGAGCAACCTAAGACCGAGAAGGTTATCCCCACTGATGAGGAAGAGGAGGTGGAAGAGCCTGTGCCGGAGGCAGCACGAGGCTGTAACTATGGGGCATTTCAAAGATGCAAGCCCCCTACCTTTGATGGTAATGACACTGCTGCTGCCGCTCACCGATGGGTGAGGGAGATGGAGGCTGTTCTGGAAATCATCGAGTGCCGGGAGGACAGAAGGCAAAGTTTGTCACTCATTCATTTGTGGACTCGGCTTTATGCTGGTGGGATAACATTGTCCAAGCCTAGGGTAGCAGGGCGATTGGCCGGATGAGGTGGAGTGAACTAAAGAAATTTGTGATCGAGGAGTTCTGTCCTAATCGGGAGATGGACAAGGTGGAAAAGGGAGTTCCTGCAGCTGGAGGTGGGAACCATGACACATCAATAATACACCACCAAGTTCAACGAGATGGCACGGCTGGTGCCGGATCAGGTGACACCCCTGTCACGAAAAATCAAGAGATATATTCAGGGCTTGCCGGCGGATATCCGTAGGCACATGATCACCGCCCGACCGAGTACGTTTAGGTCGGTGGTTGACTTGGCTGGGAGACTGTATGATGAAAGGGAGGTAGTGGTGGCTGAGGTGAGTAATAAAGGTGGTGATGACTAGAACTGGAACGGGAAGCGGTTTGGACGGGGTGGAGCTCCGGAAAACAACAAGAAGGCTAGGTGGATGATCGAAGGGTGGTTACCGCAGGCTCGGGAGTATATAGATACGGGAAGTGTGTAAAGGAGCACGCTGGTGAGTGCAGGCTGGGGCTTAATGTCTGTTTCAAGTGCGGGAAGCCCGACCATATCTCTAGAGATTGCAGAACAGCGAGGTGCTTCAACTGTGGTGATGTAGGCCACATGAGCATGGAATGCAAGAAGCCGAGGGCGGAGAGTTTCGGAGCAAGGAAGAAGACCGGGACTGAGGAGCAAAGGGCAAGTGCCAGGGCATTCACAATGACCAGAGAGGAGGCTAGGACGGACCCTGATATTGTGTCCGGTACGTTTCTAGTAAACCAAACTCTTGCTTCTGTGTTATTTGATTCTAGTGCTAGTAGGAGTTTTAATTCTGCTACTTTCTGTGCTAAACGGCCTGTTAGTAGTAGACATATTGATGAGCCCTTTGATGTAGAAACTGCTATTGATAAGTCCACTAGAATTACTGATATGATAGAGGACTGTGCCATAAAATTAGAGGGTGATAGGTTTGCTGCTAAGTTACATGTGATGCCCCTAGGCGGATTTGATGTAGTACTAGGGATGGATTGGTTAGCAACCTATGAAGCGAACATCGTGTGTCGTAAGAAGATAATTAGACTGATAGCACCTGACGGGAGTTCGGTGATGATATACGGTGACCGGGTTACGACGATTCCGAAAGTGATTTCGATGGCGGTGGCGGGAAAGTGCATGAGGCATGGATGTGGTGCTTATTTGGCCTACATGAAGGATGTGGACACATCAACACCCTAATTGTCCAATGTTCTGGTGGTGTGTGACTTTCCCGATGTGTTTCCAGAGGACTTATCAGGTGTGCCACCGGATCGCGAAATCAAATTTCAAATTGATTTGATACCCGGTGCCCAACCTGTCGCTAAGGCACCGTATCAGTTGGCTCCGACTGAGATGAAGGAGTTGATGGAGCAACTGCAGGAGTTGCTTGATAAGGGTTTTATCAGACCAAGTATCTCTCCTTGGGGTGCTCCGGTCTTGTTTGTAAAGAAGAAGGACGATAGCATGAGAATGTGTATCGACTACCGTGAGTTGAACAAGTTGACGGAGAAGAATCAGTATCCATTACCAAGGATTGATGACTTGTTTGATCAGCTCCAAGGTGCCAGTTGGTTCTCGAGGATAGATCTTTGATCTGGCTACCATCAGTTGAAGGTGAAGGAGCAAGATATTCCTAAAACTGCTTTTCGCACGCGTTATGGACACTACGAGTTTCTCGTTATGTCCTTTGGTCTAACCAACGCGCCGGCTGGGTTTACGGACTCGATGAATCGAGTGCGTCGGCCGATGTTAGATAAATTAGTGATTGTATTTATCGATGATATCCTGATTTATTCAAGGAGCAAAGAAGAGCATGTTGGTCATAATCGGGAAGTGTTGGAGACATTGAGAAAGGAGAAGCTGTATGCTAAGTTCTCCAAGTGTGCTTTTTGGTTGCGCGAGGTTCTATTTCTGGGTCACGTGGTAAATGCTGAGGGAATCATGGTTGACCCGGCAAAGGTTGAGGCGGTGATGCAATGGAAGTCTCCAAAGACGCCATCCGAGATTCATTGCTTCTTGGGATTAGGGGGCTACTACCGGAGATTTATTTAAGACTTTTCCAAGGTAGCCTCACCTTTGACTAAACTGACTCGTAAGGATGTAAAGTTCGTGTGGGGTCGAGAACAGGAGGATGCTTTCGAGGAGTTAATGGTGAGATTAACACAAGCTCATGTCTTGACATTACCCGAAGGTAGTGAAGACTTAGTGGTATATTCGGATGCATCTTATTCTGGGCTAGGTTGCGTATTGATGCAACGTGGAAGAGTGATAGCCTACGCATCCCGACAGCTGAAAACCCACGAAGTCAACTACCCTACGCACGATCTAGAACTAGCAGCTGTGGTTTTTGCTTTGAAGATTTGGCGGCACTACCTATACGGGACGAAGTGCATAATCTTCATGGACCACCAAAGCTTGAAGTACTTCTTCGAGCTGAAAGATTTGAACATGAGGCAGAGACGATGGTTGGAGCTCATCAAGGACTATGATTGTGAGATCCACTATCATCCGGGCAAGGCCAACGTGGTGGCGGACACCCTTAGCCGAAAGGAGAGACCTGAGCCGATCGGTTGAAAGCTTATCAGTTGATTATGACCTCTGATGTAATGATGCAGGTCAAGGAGTTTCAAGACAAGTCTTTGAAAGAAGATTGCCTTAACTCTTAAAGGATGAAAGGTCTAGTCACGGAATTGGGTGAGAACACTCTTGGTGATAGAACCTAATTCGGACGAATGTGGATTCCTCGTTACGGGGATTTACGTGGGAAGATCATGGATTCCTCGATACTCCATTCATCCCGGCGCTACCAAGATGTACCATGACATGAAGAAAGATTACTGGTGGCCGGGTATGAAGCGTGACGTAGCAGAGTATGTGAGCAAATGCCTTACTTGTTTGCAAGTGAAGGCGGAACACCAGAAGCCGTACGGGAAAATCCAACCGTTGGATATACCCAAGTGGAAGTGGGAGCATATCACCATGGACTTTATTACGAAGTTACCACGTACCCCGAAAGGGTATGATGCTATATGGGTGATAGTTTATCGTTTGACAAAGAGTGCTCACTTCCTCCCGATCCGAGAGACGTATTCCTCTGAGAGACTAGCGGATCTATTTATCAAAGAGACTGTAGCTCGTCATGGTATGCTGGTGTCTATTGTGTCTGATCGTGACCCTCGATTTACATCTAAGTTTTAGAAGAAATTCCACGATACGATGGGGACGAGGCTACAATCAGCACGGCTTATCATCCTCAAACGGACGGTCAGTCTGAGAGGACGATCCAGACACTCGAGGACATGCTTCGAGCATGCGTGATCGATTTTGGAAGAAGTTGGGATGACCATTTGCCATTAGCATAATTCTCGTACAACAACAGTTATCATGCTAGCATTGGTATGCCACCATACGAGATGCTATATGGTAGAAGATGCAAGACACTCGTTTGTTGGGATGACATTGGTCAGAAAGAATTGGGAAGTATTAAGGTGATTGAAGCTACGACAGAAAAGCTCGAAAAGATCAAAGCCTTCATGAAGGCAGCCAAAGACAGACAAAAGTTGTATGCTGATAAGAGACGTAGACCGATTGGGTTCGAGGTGGGTGAGAGGGTTATGTTGAAAGTCTCACCTTGGAAGGGTATCATTCGTTTAGAAAGCGGGGCAAGTTGAGCCTGAGGTATATAGGACCTTTTCGAATCATTGCTCGAGTAGGAGAGGTGGCATATAGGCTAGAACTACCCAATGAGTTGAGTGGAATTCACCTGACATTCCATGTTTCTTATCTGCGGAAGTGTTTAGCAGACGAGGATATGATTGTACCACTAGAGGACATCGAAGTGGATGAACGGCTCAATTATATGGAGCAAGCAGTGGCAATCATTGATCGTAAAATGAAAAGGTAAGGAATAAAGTGGTTCCACTTGTGCATGTACAGTGGAAGCACAGGAAGGGATCCGAGTCTACATTGGAGACTGAAGGAGAGATGAGGTAGCATTACACTCATGTGTTTGAGGAATAACAGGTTTCAGGGACGAAACCTATATAAGGGGGGTGGACTTGTAACACCTGGATATTTTATAGACGAGAAAGAAGGAAAGAATAAACGCGAATAAAGAGGAGAAATGTAATTTAACCCAAGTAGAGGGGTTAAAAGTGTAAAAAGGACAAAAAGAATAAAAGTTGGTGAATAAAGGTGGTATGGCCACCCATTTTGGTCTGCACACTTCATCCCCTTCGGTTTTAGAGAGAGAGACAACAGAGAATTCAAGTTTTAGAGAGAGAAATAAGAAGAATTCAATGTTTAAGGTAAGATTTTGTGTTTTAAGTTGTTTTTGGACGGCTTAGTCGGTTATATGCTTATGTGTGTTATTGTATGTTTGGTTTGTATGTTTTAGTAGGCTTTAGGTGTTAAAAACGTCTGGGAAGTTCAAGAGAAGGGTTCAAACTCGAAAGCAGCTAAGGTGAGTTCTAGAACCCCTTTTTAACATGATTTTAACAAACTTTGGGGCTGGAAAATGCATGTGAACATGTTTTTATAAAAATGGGTTTTCACCCATATGTGTGTGTGTAAATGTGCATGTGGATGGGTCTAAATTTGGGATATATATATGTGTGTATGTACATGTTATGATGCTTAGAATATTAGTACTAAGCTTAGATCACGATTTAGGATGAATTGGGACTGATTTATGTTGTTTAAGTGAAGATTAGATGCCCAACCGCCTAAACAGTGGACCATGCGTCCAACGGTTAAATTTACTAAGTGTTCTCAACCCCCCAGAAATCCCAATCGTCTGAACAGTACCCAACTGCCTAGATGTCCATGCGTCTAATTCAGGCCCAAACGCCTGAATAGTGCCCAAACGTCTAGAATATTGCCCAGAATGACTAAGTGTAGGCCCAAACGCCTGAATAGTGCCCATGCGCCTAAATAGGCCCATGCGTCTAAGAGAAAAGTGACCAAGTATAAGTCCAGACGTCTGCATACTGGCAAAACGACTGGACAGGGCATAAACGCCCAAATAGTGCCCATGCGCCTAGACACTTAGAATATTTTCTGAAATTTCAGGAAAAAGCAGAAAGTCTAGGGTTGACCAAATTTGACTTATGAGTAATGATTACCCATTTTAAGCATGATTATGGGATGTTTTAGGATTATGAAATGTATGAATGATGTACGGTAATGTGTTATCTTTAATGATGATGAAACGTATTTACATTATATTATAAAATACGTTATATATTATGTTATTACTTTACGTAGTATGACAAACAAATGAAAGAACGTAAAGAATAACATAACGAAATGAAAGATAACAATGATGAAAAGTAAAACGTAATGAACAAAAGAATGGCTTGCAAGCAAATGAAAGGAGGTACACGACCATGTTATCGTTAGCTCAACTGTGATGCAGGTTAGCTACCCTAAAGAATGCACGCAGGGTCAATCATTGAGATTGACAAGGCCCTTTGGTATGCCCTAGGTGACTGGATCAGCTTCGTGCACAATGTTCGTGGTTTAATTACCACAGGTCCAGCATCAGCTTCGTGCACACTGTTCGGGGTAGGACCAATTGGTTTGAGTGAATGGGAGAGATTGTCACAGCCTCAAAATCAACGTGTGGAGTTATACCGTGAGGTGTGTGAACAAACCAGGATCACAGTCAATAGTTACTCAGAATGACTCTATATGCCATATTTAAAATAAAACAAACCAAATTAAACCATGCCGAACCGTTTTGTAAACAAGACAAACCCAAAGTATAAAAATGCATGATATGGCAAAACACGCGCCATCTAAATGTTTAAAACCCATAATTAAAAGTCAAGCAAATGTGTCTATATAATAAAGTCTTAGGATGCATGCTGGACCCGTATTGTGCTCCTACTGGCAAACTGAGTTATCGACCTGAGAATAGCATACTAAAAATGTCAACTCAATGGTTGGTGAGTTCAAGAGTCGGCTTTCAAATATAAGCAGTTTAACAGTTGTGATATATAAGTAGTGTATTGTAACAGATAGCTAATCTATTATCAATAAATATTAATTCATAGTGATATAGCAATTGAAGTTGACTGTGATAAGTTTTTGCCTCCTGTCACGACTTACCAGGTCTTGACAATGTTCATAGGACAATTTGCACCCGTTTGACCTCGAGTCACACAGGTGGGGCTCGTCAGACCCAGTAGTACTACCCAAGTTTTCCTGCTATTCAATATTAACAATTCGAAAGTGTTATGACTTTTCCATGGTAAACATCACAATATTAATATTATACATAACTTAAATATATAAAGCGTTTCTGAAATTACCAGTATGCTATCTCCCCCAAAAGAGATTAAATAAAGAATAGGGCATGAACCCACCTCTATGCGTAATGAATACTTAGGGTTTACTTGGAAGAAAGAGTGGACAGACAACCTTCAGAGGTTACCTAGATCACGTAAGTACATAAGTACGTGTAAACAAAGAACATGTGGAACCCTATGTACACTACAACCAAGACTCAAGGTTTTAGAAAATAGACGCATTTGACCCAGTTGACCCGTTGATAACATTATGCGTTATAAACCATTTAAGCAAACATAATCATATATCATACATGTTTAACATTCAAATGGATCACATGTAATGCTACATTACCCATATGTATTACTTAGATCATTATACCACCAAATATCATACAAATCATGCAAGTCCCTAACAACTAGCATGCCCAGTGTAACTATAACACCACTAGTGAGTCATACAAAGATCAAAGCATGCATGGCATATTCATATGACCCATAACCATGCATTCTCATAACCAGGCCAAAATAGATAATTAGCCTATTAAACATTCATACAAGTCAAACAACACATTCACCATGTCCATTACATTCAACATACACCAAAATGATCAAATTCCAGTCCCAAACATGATGCCTTAATTACTAATCAACATTCAACAACATACATGATCATCAAAGTGCATAAATCACACATGATCAATTAGGCATTCCATACAACCTAATTAACAGGTTCTATCACCTTAGAAATCATCCATGAACATACTAACATGCTCCTAATATCCCAAACATGCTCAAACTATCATCCTTCAAACTTTGTGCAAATAAAGTTTCCCTTTTGGGAAAGCACATCCCAAAATCTATCAAACACCCAATGTATCCATGAATTCATTAATAATACGCCATTTCAAGTTCATAGCAACATCTACGCATGATCAACAACATCCAAATATCATAATTCACCAACCTTCATGATCAAAAGTTTCTACTTTTGGAAATCTATGAACTGCAACATCCATTCTTAGTTTTCAATCATACATATCATCAATCTAACATACATATGTCATCATAAACACTTCAACAACATCAATTCATCATCAAATCATCATGTCATGCAAAATAAAGTTACTATTCTTAGTAACCTATGAACAATGCATCAACAACCAACCTTTCTTGCATAACCGACGTTAACTAACATACATACAACCTAACTAACATGTTAACATCATCAAACAACAAGAAAATCGACATCCCATCAACCCATTCTCATCTAGGGCTTCGGCCAAATTGAAAAACCCACAAAAACATCAAAGCCTCGGCTTCAGCCCTAGCCACCATTTCTTCATCTTCTTCATCTTCATTTTCTCTCCATTTTTCACATCTTCCTTGCACCGAAATGCCCCGTTTCTTTGTGTTTTCACCGGCAAAGCCTCGGCTACGGCTGAGACTACTCCTTTCTTGTAGGTAGACGACCTTGGTCAGCCCTTTTCTTGCTTGCTTACTTCTGCGTTTTTAGGGTTTCGGGTGCTCGGGTTCAACCCGAGCACATGAGGTCGTGTCGTGCGACTGGGTGTGTCATATGACTGAGCGTATACGATTGTGTGTGTCGTGCAATTGAGTCATGCGACCGTGTGTATTCATGCGATTGAGTCTATACGGATGAAGGTGTGCGATTGTGCGTGTATCGCAAGAACTGAATGCCTAGTCGCACGAATGGAGGTTCAGTCATACGAATGAAGCTAAATGGTATGAATGAAGGTTGAATCGTGCGAATGGCTGTTGAGTCGTGCGATTGGGTGTTGTGTGGTATGACTAAATGCCTAGTCGCACGAATGGAGGTTCAGTCATACGAATGAAGCTAATTCGTACGAATGAAGGTTGAATCATGCGAATGGATGTTGAGTCATGCGATTGGGTGCTGTGTGGTACGACTGAATGCTAAGTCGCACGAATGAGGGTTCAATCGTACGAATGAAGCTGATTCGTATGATTGAAGGTCGATTCATGCGGATGGAGTGTTGAGTCGTGCGTCTGGTCCTGTCGTGCAATTGGAGTTGTTGTGTGTGTGATTTCCTCTTGTGTGCGGTGTGTTTGTCATGTGATGTTAAGGTGACATCGACACGGTTGCCATTGCTAATGACAATCTTCAAATTAACACTATCAAATTCACTGAAGTTAAACCAACTCGAATTAACTTAACATTTCACAACTAACAACAATCGATTTGTAACATTAATGCTTACTAAGTATTTCTCTAACAACAATGACACTTTTACACAAATATCATCAACAATGGCAACGTTTCTGGTATTTGGATCTACATAAGATCCATTGCGTGTATTTGTATGTGTGTGTTACCCGCGACCGAACCAATACAACCCGAACCGATCAAACGTTACTATATGCTTTATACATAACATTAATGCTTAACAATAACTGTTAATAGGTGTTTGACTGTTTACTGCATACAACATTTGGAAACCTTGATCATCCATACTAACCACTTAACAAGTGAGTTTCGTGGCCCATTTTTATGCCTATACAATATTTCAACGTTTACAAACATGGGTGAAAAGTATGCTCACCCGTTTTCTATGCTGTACAACTTACATACAATTTACATACTTGGAATCAACGTGATACTGTTTTGTGAGTACTTATCTGATACATACATGAGTTGCTGTGTGGTTCTTTCTTACAACCATTTAATTCCGGTGTTGGAACCGACGCGTAGGTATTGGTAGTACTACTGGGTTGACACCCTCACCCTTGTCAGATGGTTTACTAGTTGGTACCATCATTTTACCAGGAACGGGCCTTGGGTGAATATATTCCGACAAGTTGCTGTGTGTACATCATTAGGTTTGGTTGTAAAACTCATGGTTATGTGATTTTGCTTACTTATAACTGTATGCACGGTATTCCGCAACAAATTCTATACAGCATCAATTACATATTTACAATTTAAACCTGCGAGTTCACCAACAATTTTGTTAACCATTTTGAGCATATCTTTTCAGGTGACAATGATAACTGAGGATCTAGGAGTGCTGCCTTAGTGGAGACCCTAGGATGCATTTTTGAGACTGAACATACTTGACAAACAATCATTTTGAAACATTGTTGTAGTCTATTAAACAAATATCATTCTTTTGGATCCTTGTTCCCGGGTTGTGGGAATTACATTACAAGGATACAATATTTGGTTATGTGAATCATTTACAAGTTAATGCTTATGGCTATGCTGTCGTGAATATTGACTAAACACGACACAAGTCTCCTTTGTGTCGGGTGTCGTCGTGACATGCTTTTATCATCAACTACATATATTGCATCTCTATTGTTAACAATGTGTTATGACGATCTCGTCTCGTTTACATCCCCGTGTTTCCGCTCTCAGCGGGGGTGTGGCAGACTGGTATCAGAGCCATTGGTTATAGAGAATTAGGCAATTCACTTGACCTAGACTATAACCTAGGAACCTTCATGTAGAATGCATGCTAGGACTGGCTTGCATCTGATATTACATGTATGTTCCTCTATACTTGTTTCTTATCTCTATATATATTGTACACCTATATGTTTTGTTTCTGATCATCCTGAGGAAGGCACTATTACTCTTAATCTTTCCTCACGGGATGCCTTCTACTGGAATCTTTCATTCCTATGCGCACCACATTATACTATTAGTGGGGATACCTAACCTGAAGGGATTTCCACATATCACGCGAAGTGTTGATCCCAGATATTGAGTCCGACCCTGAGACAGATATGCCTGAGGTCCCGAAAGAATGAAGGATAGGCAACTTTTGTTATACTAATTGAGATTATGTGCTTGGATTCTATTTGTTATGACGGACTACTATTGGGATACTACTGAAAATGGACATGAGAACTTACACGATCTGTGCACTATGAATGGTGTCGATACTGTGATATTAGCCTGGGTAGGTGAGGCTAAGGGTGACCATGCAAGGCAAATTACCATTACGCGTGCACACGTAATTGCAATTTGCAGTGCATGTGAGGCCTGGCTAATCTTACCATGAGGTAACGATCATAGTTAGTACAAGATATTTATTCTATACCTTAGGACACTAGAATCATAATTCTAGTAAGACTTTGTTAACGATGATAAAACATACATAACCTCTACTATCACTTAAGTCCTATTCTACTTAGAGCCTTCATGGGATTTCAATTATGATATTGATCTTATTCTCCATGAAACATTTCTCCACTTAGCATTTCAGTAAATATGGAACTGATTTAATGCTTAGAATGAAAGTGGACTTCAAAGAAATGTAGAAAAGTGATGATACTCCCTACGCATACATTACGTTATTCATTGGAATGATGTTAAGGAAGATCGATGTCATGTAACCGGTTTTAACATCGTTCTCGGTATATCATGAATGTGGTGGGAACGCTGCGGGGAACCCTATACATAAACATCATCGGTATACCGAGAATGAGCTTGAACTGGGCTACGTGATGATCTCGATTGACTGGAGCATGAAATGTTGAAACTTGATGAGTGGAGTTATACGTGTATCTTAAACTGACTAAAGTTTCATGTTTGCTTCTTTTATGGTTAGAAGATACCGCCTCGAAGAGTCACCCGCAGTACTAATCACGAAGGTGAGACCCCACAAGGTAGAGGTAGAGGTAGGCCACCAAGAACAGGTGGTGGTCCCGCCGGCAACAATCAGGGAACTGAAAACCCTGATATAGCTGCTATGATTGCTCAGCGGCTAGCCGCACTGATTCCAACGATAGTGACTCAAGTGAGCGACACTCTTCTGAATCATAATCTCCACGGGGATAATGATACTCACAATGAGCATAACCAAGGAACAGGGGAAGATACTGCAAATGGTGGAGCGCTGGTAATGAAACTGGGGTTGTTAATACTAGGCGGGGATGTTCATACAAGGAATTTGTGGCCTGCAAACCGAAAGAATTTAATGGGAAAGGTGGAGCGATAGCTCTAACAAGGTGGCTTGAGAAGATGGAGGCCGTCATTGATATCAACGAATGCCTCGACAGTCAGAAGATTAAGTATGCCACGTGTTCACTACAGGGCAAAGCCCTAACTTGGTGGAACACACAGATTCAAGCAAGGGGAAGAGAATCAGCAATGCAGATGACTTGGGATGAGTTTAAAGCATTGATCACTGAAGAATACTGCCCACTCAATGAGATGCAGAAGTTGGAGCAGGAGTTCTGGAATCATGCTATGGTAGGAGCTGGGCACGCAGCTTACACTGATCGTTTTCATGAGTTGGCAAGACTGGTTCCACATCTCGTCACTCCGGAATCCAAGAGGATCAAGAGGTACATCTGGGGACTTGTGCCTCAAATCCGGGCAATGGTAACAACAGCACCCCCTCCTACTATTCAGAGTGAAATTCTGAAAGCTGGTACGTTAACAGATGAGATGGTGAGAACAGGGGTCTTAGGAAGAGGGGTAGAGAAAAGAAAAGATGTCGGGGAAACGAGCAGGTTGAGTACTGAAAAGTTCGACAAAAGGGCCAAGACAACCAGAAATTTCGTGGCTGTGACACAAGGCAAGAGAGAATACGTAGGGCCGCACCCAAATGTGATAGGTGTAACTTTCATCATCCCCCAGCGATTCAGTGTCGGGTGTGTGTGAACTGTAGACGACCGGGGCACCTAGCGAAAGATTGTAGAGTTGTGCCAAATCAGGTTGCACCCATTAACGCGGTTAACCCTGCCGGGAATGCTAGGGTCTGTTATGAGTGTGGAAACCCGGGTCACTACCGGAACATGTGCCCCAGACTGAATCGGGCGCAGGGTCAACAAGTAAACAACCAACCCCAAGTGATGGCCATAGCTGGTAATCAAGGCCAAGGGAATCAAGGAAATGCTGCCAGAGGACGTGCGTTCGTTATCGAAGCAAATGACGCACGTCAGGGCCCGAATGTCATTACGGGTACGTACTTGCTCAATCACCACTTTGTATCTATATTGTTTGATACTGGAGCAGACAATAGTTTTATATCCTCTGATTTTGCTCACATGCTTGCCTTGAACCCTAGAAGGCTAGAAACTAGCTACTCCGTACAAATGGCCAACGGTAGAATTGTACAGGCTGATGAGATTATTAGAAAGTGCAGGATGATATTGGAAAACCATGCCTTCGATATAGACTTAATACCTTTTGAGTTAGGAAGTTTTGATTTGATTGTGGGAATGGATTGGTTGTGGAAACACGGAGCTGAGATTGTTTGTAGGGAAAAAGTAGTACGAATCCCCATGCCAGATGGGGAAGTACTCAGGATTCAAGGAGAACGATCGGGAAGAACCCTAAAGCTTATCTCTTGCATGAAGACACGTCGATGTTTGCGAAAGCAATGTCACGTGTTTCTGGCCCATGTAGTGGAAAAGAAAGAAGAGAACAACAAGTTGGTAGATATTCCGATAGTACGAGATTATCCGATTGTATTCCCTGATGACTTGTCGGGTTTACCCCCTCCACGCCAAGTGGAATTTTGTATAGAGTTGGTTCCTGGAGCTACGTCGGTAGCAAAAGCACCGTATCGGTTGGCACCATCAGAAATGAAGGAGTTATCTAGTCAATTGCAGGAACTACTAGAGAAGGGTTTCGTTCGACTGAGTCACTCACCATGGGGAGCGCCGGTACTATTTGTCAAAAAGAAAGATGGGTCATTCTGTATGTGCATCGATTATCGCAAGCTGAACAAATTGACTGTGAAGAATCGATATCCTCTTCCCAGAATCGATGATTTGTTTGATTAGTTGCAAGGAGCCTCGTATTTCTCCAAGATCGACCTTCGATCAAGGTACCATCAACTAAGGGTTTTCGAGGATGAAATACCGAAAACACGTTTAGGACTCGTTATGGGCACTATGACTTCTTAGTCATGCCGTTCGGACTGACTAATGCACCAGCTGTGTTCATGGATCTGATGAATCGAGTGTGCAAACCTTACTTGGATGAGTTCGTGATCGTATTCATAGATGATATACTTATCTACTCCCGATCGAAAGAGGACCATGAGGAACACCTTCGGGCGATACTGAGTCTATTACAAAAAGAAAAACTTTTCGCCAAGTTCTCGAAGTGTGAGTTTTGGTTACGAGAAGTGAAGTTTTTGGGGCATGTGGTGAACGAAAATGGGATTCATGTAGACCCCGGTAAGATTGAAGCGGTGAAGAAATGGGATACACCCCAGACACCTTCAGAGATACGGCAATTCTTAGGATTGGCCGGATACTATCATTGCTTCATTGCGAATTTTTCAAAGATTGCCCAACCGTTAACTCTGTTGACCTAGAAAGACAAGAAGTTTGATTGGGGACATGCACAAGAACAAGCGTTCCAAACACTGAAAGAGAAGTTGTGCAACGCACCGATATTGTCCCTCCCAGACGGAACTGATGATTTTGTGGTGTACTGCGATGCTTCATATCAAGGATTGGGTTGTGTGCTAATGAAGAAGGATAAAGTGATTGCCTACGCCTCACGACAACTTAAGGTGCACAAAAAGAACTATACAACTCATGATTTGGAGTTGGGCACGGTAGTATTTGCACTTAAGATATGGAGGCATTATTTGTATGGAACCAAATGCATCATCTACACAGATCATAAAAGCCTTCAACATATCCCGGATCAGAAAGAACTCAATATGCGTCAGCGACGTTGGGTAGAGTTACTTTGTGATTACGATTGTGAGATCCGGTATCATCCGGGGAAAGCGAACGTTGTGGCTGATGCTTTAAGCCGCAAAGAATGCGTGAAACCACTACGTGCTCGAGCGATGAGATTGACTATTCAAACGAACCTCAAAGCTCAGATCCAAATTGCACAAAGTGAGGCATTGAAAGAAGAAAACCTTACGGGAGAAGAATTCCGAGGGTTGGATAAACAGATGATTTGCAAGGATGATGGTATACAGTACTTCATGGATAGTATATGGGTACCCAAATGGGGAGATGTCCGTACCCTAATCATGGATGAAGCACACAAAACACGATATTCTGTTCATCCTGGTGCAGACAAGATGCATCACGATCTTAAAGATCTATACTGGTGGCTAGGCATGATGAAAGACATTGCTATGTATGTTAGCCGATGCTTGACATGCTTGAAAGTTAAGAGGACCCCAGAAACCATCGAAATTATTACAGCAACCTGAAATTCCTGAATGGAAATAGGAAAACATAGCCATGGATTTTATTACCAAACTTCCTAGAACGAGCAGCGGGTATGACTCGATATGGGTTGTAGTGGATCGGATGACGAAGTTAGCTCATTTCATACCAATCCGAGAGGATTACAAGAGGGATAAGTTGGCGAGATTGTACATAAAAGAGGTCGTGACAAGGCACGGAGTGCCGGTGTCGATCATATCTGACCGTGAAAGCCAATTTACTTCACAATTTTGGCAGACACTACAGAAAGCGATGGGCACTCGATTAGATATGAGTACCGCCTATCACCCAGAAACAGACGGCCAAAGTGAACGAACAATACAGACACTAGAAGACATGCTCAGGGCTTGTGTAATCAATTTTGGCCGTAGCTGGGACACTCACTTACTATTGATTGAGTTCTCTTACAACAACAGCTACCATACGAGCATTGGAGGCACTCCATTTGAAGCATTGTATGGGAGGAAATGTAGATCCCCAGTTTGTTAGGCAGAGATTGGTGAAAGCTAGTTGACGGGCCCAGAGATCATTTAAGAAACAACAGACAAGATTTTCCAGATCAAAGACAGACTAAAAGCAGCCAGAGATCGCCAAAAGAGCTATGCCGACAACCGTCGGAAACCTCTGGAATTCAACGTGTGAGATCACGTTCTACTCAAAGTCTCTCCCTGGAAAGGGATTGTACGATTTGGGAAGAAAGGGAAGTTAGCCCCGAGATAAGTAGGACCATTCGAAATCACCGAAAGAATTGGTCCAGTGGCGTACCGATTGAGGTTGCCATCAGAACTCAGTGGTGTACACGATACGTTCCACGTATCGAACCTTAAAAAGTGCCTGGTGGATGAAACTCTACATGTACCAATTGAGGAAATCAAGATTGATGAGAAACTTCATTTTATCGAAGAACCTATAGAGGTCATGGACCGAAAGGTCAAACGATTGAGGCGCAGCAAGATACCGATCGTCCGCGTGAGATGGAACTCCAAACGAGGACCAGAATTCACGTGGGAAAGAGAAGACCAGATGAAACGCAAGTATCCACACCTATTCGTGGATGACACTCTAGGACCTAACTCCAGCTGAATTTCGGGACGAAATTCTCTCAACTGGGGGATACTGTGACACCTGTCACCAAAGGTCCATCAATTGACGAGTTTCTGTTATCTTTTCTTTAATTGGTCATTCTTCATCTTTATAAACCATACGTGCGGATATCATACTTGCTTGGTTATCTTTTACACTTGTGTTATCATTGTTTGCATCGTTATCACTTAAAACGTTTACAAATATCGCCACCGTCATCATTAAATATATTATATTGATATAATATTAATGTCATTAATGACATCATTTTAAGACACAAATATCTTTAAATACATCCCTATCCTTAATATAACTAGCTATTTAAGTCGTTTTCAACCGAAACAAATTCGGTAACTTGGGGGCTAAGTGCAGGTACCAAATGTGACATTTTGCCAAATTAAGGCTGGGTATATAAGGCCCCTTATCAGCCCTAGCCACCATTTCTTCATCTTCTTCATCTTCATTTTCACCCCATTTTTCACCTCTTCCTTACACCGAAACGCCCCATTTCTTCGTGTTTTCACCGGCAAAGCCTCGGCTACGGCTGAGACTACTCCTTTCTTGCAGGTAGACGACCTTGGTTGTCCCTTTTCTTGCTTGCTTACTTCTATGTTTTTATGGTTTCGGGTGCTCGGGTTCAACCCGAGCACATAAGGTCGTGTGGGTGCGTGTGTTGCCTTTCTGCATGTGCATATTGTTTAGATATGTTAGATAAGTGTTTCTAGAAGTCCTTATGGCATGAAACTCGTGCACGGAGCAGCCGGATGCTGCTCTGCACCTACTGCAGTCGCGACCTGCTGTTCTGGCGACTGGGTCTGTCATGCGACTGAGTCGTGCGACTGGGTGTGACGTACGACTGAGCCTATACGATTGTGTGTGTTGTGCGATTGAGTCATGCGACTGTGTGTATTCATGCGATTGGGTCTATACGGATGAAGGTGTGCGATTGTGCGTGTATCGCACGACTGAATGCATAGTCGCACGAATGGAGGTTCAGTCGTACGAATGAAGCTAATTTGTACGATTGAAGGTTGAATCGTGCGAATGGATGTTGAGTCATGCGATTGGATGCTGTGTGGTACGACTGAATCCCTAGTGCATGAATGGAGGTTCATTCGTACGACTGAAGGTTGAATCGTGCGAATGGATGTTGAGTCGTGCGATTGGGTGTTGTGTGATACGACTGAATGCTGAGTCGCACAAATGAGGGTTCAATCGTACGATTGAAGCTGATTCGTACGATTGAAGGTCGATTCATGCGGATGGAGTGTTGAGTCGTGCGTCTGGTCATGTCGTGCAATTGGAGTTGCTGTGTGTGTGATTTCCTCTTGTGTGCGGTGTGTTTGTCGTGTGATGTTTAGGTGACATCGACACGGTTGCCATTGCTAATGACAATCTTCAAATTAACACTATGAAATTCACTGAAATTAAACCAACTCGAATTAACTTAACATTTCACAACTAACAACAATCAATTTGTAACGCTAATGCTTACTAAGTATTTCTCTAACAACAATGACACTTTTACACAAATATCATCAACAATGGCAACATTTCTGGTATTTGGATATACATAAGATCCATTGCGTGTGTTTGTGTGTGTGTGATACCCGCGACCGAACCAATACAACCCGAACCAATCAAACGTTACTATATGCTTTATACATAACATTAATGCTTAATAATAACTGTCAATAGGTGTTTGACTGTTTACTGCATACAACATTTGGAAACCTTGATCATCCATACTTACCACTTAACAAGTGAGTTTCGTGGCCCCTTTTTATGCTTATACAATATTTCAACTTTTACAAACATAGGGGAAAAGTATGCTCACCCGTTTTCTATGTTGTACAACTTACATACAATTTACATACTTGGAATCAACGTGATACTATTTTGTGAGTACTTATCTGATACATACATGAGTTTTTGTGTGGTTCTTTCTTACAACCATTTAATTACGGTGTTGGAACCGATGGATAGGTATTGGTAGTACTTCTGGGTTGACACCCCCACCCTTGTCAGATGGTTTACTAGTTGGTACCATCATTTTGCCAGGAACGGGCCTTGGGTGAATATATTCCGACAAGTTGCTGTGTGTACGTCATTAGGTTTGGTTGTAAAACTCATGGTTTTGTGATTTTGCTTACTTATAACTGTATGCACGGTATTCCGCAACAAATACTATTCAACATCAAATACATATTTACAATTTAAACCTGCGAGTTCACCAACAATTTTGTTGACCATTTTGAGCATATCTTTTTAGGTGACAATGATAACTGAAGATCTAGGAGTACTACCTTAGTGGAGACCCTAGGATGCATTTTTGAGACTGAACATACTTGACAAACAATCATTTTGAAACATTGTTGTAGTCTATTAAACAAATATCATTCTTTTGGATACTTGTTCCCGGGTTGTGGGAATTACATTACAAGGATACAATATTTGGTTATGTGAATCATTTACAAGTTAATGCTTATGGCTATGCTGTCGTGAATATTGACTAAACACGACACAAGTCTCCTTTGTGTCGGGTGTCGTCATGACATGCTTTTATCATCAACTACATATATTGCATCTCTACTGTTAACAATGTGTTATGACGATCCCGTCTCGTTTACATCCCCGTGTTTTTGCTCTCAGCGGGGGTGTGACAGAAAGACTTTATTAAAACTTATAAATTTATAAAATGAATTTTAATAAGCTTATAATGTTTTATTAGTAATAATGAATTTTAAATAAATAATCAAATTATAAAGTTTATAAGTTTTATAAAAGTTATAAAGATTAACAAATAGATAATTTGATAGATTATTCAATTTAATTTTATAAAGATTTAATAAAAAAATAAGTTGTTAAAATTAGAGTCTTCATAAATTTAAATTTTAAATTGTAATTATTATTTCATTATTTAATTTTATATTTATTTTAAATTCTAATCATAACCCCCTTTTAAAAGACTTATAACTCACCATTAACATCATTCATAATCTCCTCCTAACCTCAACTATAGAAAGCAAGGTTTAGGCCTCACTTTTCATTTGCTCATTCTCTAGAAATTTCTCTAACAAACATTTCTTCCATTCTTTCGTTTTGATCAAATTAAAAAACTTTCTTTTACAAGTAATCTCAAGAAGTTTCTAAGACTAAGGTAATCTTATATTGATTTATATTAAGCATTTCTATATTCTTTTAATCATCCTAACATCAAATTGTTCTCATGTTCTTACTTTTATTCTTTCTTCTACCAAATCTCTTTTTTTATCATTTTCATTTGATCATTAACCTTATAATGTTCACTAATATTATAACAATCACTAAAATTCTTAAATCAAGCTAACAACACACTAATGTAAACAAAGAATCCCGTTTGCATATGGACGGCTATGCTGCCGCATTCGGTTATTCCACAAGATTATTTCCCTAAGTGATGGCTATGTTGATGTCTTGGAATATTTTTGATATAACTCAAATAAAGTCTAATATATCATATATCAATATAATAAATTTGTTCTAACCCGTTTCATCCTTTAACGATTTTAAAAGTGCATATAAGTGCCTTACTACAATACTGGCAGAATATAATCTGACTTCAACTGACCATAATTTAATCATAACAAACTAAATTTGAGTAAAATGAGACTCCAATATTAATTTCATTAAATTACCTTTTTAACAACAGTTTATATGTCTTCAAACTCAATCGGACAACTCAACAATAGCCTTCACAAGATAAGTGCGTATTACAGCACCTTCTGTTTTGTGCTACTTGTTTGACCTACTTACGGATCTTTTTATAAAAACGTTTCTGAATGAAAGCTGTTCGGGAGACTTTGAACTAGTCAAATGTAAATTTTTATAATTTTATGAAGCCGTTTGCTATTTTAAAAACCTCTTCAAACACATACCAAACATTCTGTCCAGAATCTAAAATTGATACAATAATCGTTTATCAATCTACCTTTCGCTTATTGGCATTCCTAAGCGTCCTAACTTCTTGTAATGAATTCCAACCTCGAGTTATTGTTTTTTATCATTTAGGACATCACCTTTGACTCTTGACATCCAAGCTTTCTTATGTACTCTACAACCATCACTATACTTGTAGTTTTCCATGTGAGTTTCCTTGCCCCTTTTTTTACATTATTTCACACCGTTTTGGGGTGAAACATGTTAATCTTATCAACATACACTTGTAAACGTTTAAATCTTGTAAAGCACTTGCAATTCATACTTTTATTTGTCATGGTTATTTGTGTTATTATAAGTATTATATGAGATACATATTTTGTTTACAATCATTAACTAGTACTAGCTTGACGACGTCTTAGATCTATTGGCCTGACAAGCCTATTTGGTGCTAAAGCCAATGTATTGCCGGCTCCTGATGACGTATGACTTGTTCATCATGGGAACAATTACACTTAGCCAATCATATAAACTTGTAATTAAGTCGAGGTTTGATTGTAGCTATATGTTTCTATAAACTTGCATAATTCATGACCATTGACATGAATTGCTGCTTGTAAACCTTTATATATATATGTATATATATATATATATATGTGTGTGTGTGTGTGTATACATATATATATATATATATATATATATATATATATATATATATATATATATATATATATATATATATATATATATATATATATATATATATGCGTGTGTTTAACCCATGGAAACTTACCAACTTTCAAAGTTGACCCTTTATTTTTAACATGTTTCAGGTTTACTACTTGAGGGATTCTTCTTGTACGTATAAGACTTGGACCTAGTTTAACTAAATATTTTATTTCTTTGTTTGAATCTTTTGTATTGTAATGATTTATTGTCTTGTAATGTTCAATCAAAAATTGTAAGGATTCCTATAAGTCTGATGCAGTCAGAACACTCTAAGTCTTCCTGCATGCTGCACAGAAGAACATGAAGTAGAAATGCTTCGGAAGTTTTACACTTCACTTCAGAAATATTCTAAGTGTAAAATCTTCCGAAGCCAAGACCAATATCTTCCGAAGCCAGAAATGAAGTCTTCCGAAGCTTTAAAGACAAAATCTTCCGAAGCCAAAGAACCAAGACAGATTCTTCCGAAGACTTTTATCATACATGCTTTTATCTGATGTACTTTTTCTATAAAGCTGAACCACTTTCCGCTGCCACTCTGGTTGGTCACCAACTTGCATGAGTTGGTGAAAAGGTCCATGCTTTAGGAAAACTGTACATTGAGGTCTTGAGGCTGTGCTTTCTACTTTATGTACCTTTATCCTTTTTGTAATATATTAGGATGTGAGCTATGGCATGTCATAGTCACCTGTCAAAATGCAACCTACCTTTTGACTCTATATTTGATTTTGTAGTTGTCTAATCTTCTGTAACCAGCTGGCTTTCATAGTATGGTCGGCTGTAGGTTGTAGTATATAGTGTCTCAAGTCCTGTAACTTAGAAGGTGTGCAAATGCTTATGCTTGAATACTTGTAACTTTGAACTTGAGAAGCAATATACAACATCCTTGAAAACCAACCACTTGTGTTGTTATCTTGTTCTGTTTCTAAGTTTACTTGTGTTCTTTGCATCATCATAACCAGTTCCCTATCTGATCTGTTAAGTGTTCTTATACACTCTCCTCATTGTGTTGTTGTGTTGTATGTGCTACCCTTCACCGGTCCTGCATTTTCCAGGCGCTTGATATACGATCTCACCATCTTAAGATCCCTCACACACACAAAATACTTAACAACTCAAATGGCAGCTCTTTCTAAAGCTGATATGGAAACTGGTACCATGACCAAGTCCCCACTGATCACTCCTAAAGACTTCGACACATGGTGCACAAGAATGGAAGGCTTCATCAAGTGTCAAGACTCAAGGATATGGGACTCAGTTGTTAATGGTCCTTTCATACCAAGCACTACTTCTGCTACTGGTAAACGTATCATCCCAAAAGATGTGGATGATTACTCAGAAGAAGATAGGAAAAGAATAGAGCTTGATCAAAGGGCCATGACTTCTCTTCAAACTACTCTTCCAAACTCCATCTCCAGAGGCTTCAAGAAATGCAAGACAGCTAAAAATTTATGGGAAGCACTGAAGCTCATGTATGAAGGATCCAAGGAAACTAAAGAGAACAAGAAGGATCTCTTAAAGCAGCAGTTTGAGAACTTCACTTTCAAGGCTGGTGAGACCCTGACTCAACAATACTTCAGATATGTTGAGATAGTGGACACTCTAGTGGATATTGGAGTAACTCTTGAGAACAGGGACATAGTAAGGAAGTTCATGTCTTCTCTTCCTAAACTATGGACACATTATTGTGTTGTGATCAAGAGAACTTCGGACCTTAAGACTCTTACTCTTACAGAGTTGTATGGTATCCTGAGTGCATTCCAGATGGAGATGAACATGCAAAACTCCTCTGGTAACTCCAATAACCAACTGAGTTCAGCTCTTCATATGGATGAAAGGGAAAGCATTAAACCACAACATCAATTGCTATGCTACCATGACAACTCACAAAAGGGGCCTTTCATCACCTTTCCAGAGACACCAAGAGAAAGCTACACTCAAGGAAGTCCTTTCTAAGAGACAAGTTCTTCTCATGCCTTTGTCTCAGCTGATGAAACCTCTGGCAACTTTCTCTTCACTCTTGAAGACCTGGACTGTATCCATCCAGATGATCTGGAGCATATGGAGATAGTTCAGCAAATGGCTCTTCTCACTCACAGGGCCAAGAAGTTCTACAAGAGGACTAGGAGAAAGTTTCCAAGAAATGCATCCAGTGGAAAGTTTGGGCTGGACAAAAGCAAAGTAAAGTGCTACAACTGTAACCAGATGGGGCACTTTGCAAGAGAGTGTAAGGAACCAAGAACAAATGGTGGCCAAACACAAACCAGACCAAACTACACTGAGAAAGCTCACCAGAGTGAGAAGCCAAAGCAGCAAGCTGCAGTTGCTGTTGAAGAAGGAGGCTTTGACTGGAGCTTTAAGATAGAAGATGCATCTCCAAACCAAGCTCTTATGGCAGACCATGATGAAACCAAGGTATTGGAAAATCTTTGCTCTTCTAAATGTATTGCTAAAGTTAATAGATACAGGTCATATAACTTAGAGCTGAGATCTGACCTTGAGTCCTTAAACATCTTAAAAGCTGATTTTAAAAGAGCTGAAAATAATTATAAACTCAAAATAGAAGATTTAGAGAAAACCATTTCAACTCTTAAACATGAGCTAACAAATTACAGGACTCAGATCAAAGATCTCATAGCTAAGTTAACTGAATGCCAGGCTGAGCTTGTGATCAGCAAAGCTAAGGTAGAAAACTATGTTCTTGAAGAAGAAACCTTCAAGAACATAATATCCTCATCCTTGCGTGCAAAAGTGTATTATCAAAATAAGCAGGGACTGGGATCTAGTGAGATAGCTCCTCCACACACCATCTTATCTGTAAGATCTCCTAGGTGTGGAACCTGTGAAGATGAGCTTCCCCTCATAGATCCTTTGACTGAAGAGGACGAAGAGGAGATGGTGAAGAATGACTCTGGTTTGAGTGAAGAAGAGCATTCTAAGAAGGGTCCCATCCCTCTGAGGAGAGTAAAGTTGTTGGGATGACCAAGTCAAGAAGAAAGAACTTGATCAGGAAAGCTAAAAGAAAATCAAAGAAGGCTCAAGAGATCAAGGCCACTTTTGACTCTAAACAGAAACAAGTTTTTATCTCTACAGGGTTTAAAGTGGTTAAGACTGATGACATGAACTCTGGTTCATGTGCAACTCATCTCAGCAACAAGAAGAAGACTGATCAGTTGTGTGTTACTGCTACACAGCCTGGACCATCCAACTCCAAGAACAGTTCTCAACCCAATAGACCTGTCTCAGCTCCTGCAAAGGTGAAGGTGGAGAAGGGATGTGACCAAAGTCAGTCCTCTTCTATGAAGATGACTCTTGGGAAGAAGAAACTAAAGTGTGTCATGTGTGATAGTACTTCTCATTTGGCCAAGGATTGTCCATATAATCCTAAAGGTACTCTTCACTTGATGAACAAAGAGACTTCCAAGAGTTCCAAGAAGAACTTAGCTTCGGAAGGAAAATTTGTTTCCTTTAAAAGTTCCAAAATGAAGAAGAAGGCAAGTGGAAAACTGCCTTCGGAAGAAAAATTGGTCTCGGAAGAAAGGAATGCTTCCAAAGTACTGAAGCTTGCTGCAGTAAAGGCAAGTTCTTCCGAAGGTCCAGTCATCAAAACTTCAGAAGTTTCAAGAACTTTCGAAGTATTGAAGGTCAAGTCCAAACTTCCAAAGGTGGTGTGGAAGTCAAAGAAAGGCCAAATGACTAAAGGTTCTTCATCAACAACAGCACAAGATCCTCAAAGCACAACCATAGGATCTATTACTGTTACATTGTCTTCAACTGTTTTAAACAAGCCCAAGACCAATGAGGCTTGGGTTTCCAAATGTAACTAGCTATCTCTTTGTGCAGGAACAGCTAAAGTCAAACAAAAATGTGTGGATCATGGACAGTGGTTGTTCCAGGCACATGACAGGCAATAGGTCACTACTCCGAAAGTTTGAAAGAATTGATGGAGGACCAGTTGCTTTTGGAGAAGATGTAGCTGGTTACTTTACTAGAAGGGGCAAGGTCACAAATGGTAAGCTCAGCATTGAAAAGGTAAACTTTGTCAAGGAGCTTGGATACAATCTTTTGAGTGTATCTCAATTTTGTGATCAGAATCATAACATGCTGTTTACTAAGCATGAGTGCATTGTTCTCAAACCCGGGGTGGTCATTCCTCATGAGCACATCCTACTCAGAGCCCCCAGGAAAGGGAACATGTACAACATGGATTTGCAAGAAACATCTCCCTCAGGAGAAGTTTCATGCTTTCTATCTAAAGCAAATAGTGATGAGTCTTTCCTTTGGCATAAAAGAATGTGCCATGTAAACTTTAATAACATGAATAAATTAATTAAGAATGATTTGGTAACTGGAATACCAAAAAGAGAGTTTATAAGTGATGATCATTGTGTTGCATGCCTGAAAGGGAAGCAACACAAGGTATCTCCCAAGCCTAAGGAAAGAAACTCCATCACTAATCCCTTACACTTGTTACATATGGATCTCTTTGGCCCCACCAGTGTAATGAGTTTAGGAAGGACTTCTTATTGTTTAGTGATCACAGATGATTTTACAAGATTCACTTGGGTCTTCTTTCTTAGAACTAAAGATGAGACCCCTGGGTTTCTAAAGAATTTCATCTTAAAGATTGAGAATCAATGTGTTCACAAGGTCAAAACCATAAGATGTGATCAAGGAACTGAGTTCAAGAATCAAATACTTAATACATTTTGTGATGAAAAGGGTATTACAAGACAATATAGTGCTCCCAGGACTCCTCAGCAAAATGGTGTTGCTGAGAGGAGAAACAGGACACTAATTGAAGCTGCAAGAACTATGTTGTCTGACTCTAAACTGCCCATCACCTTCTGGGCAGAGGTAGTCAACACTACCTGCTATGTGCAAAACAGAGTTTTAGTAGTTAAGACACATGGTAAGACTCCTTATGAACTTTGGCACAAGAGGAAACCTTTTATTGGTTTTCTCAGGTCATTTGGGTGTCCTTGCACCATCTTGAATACCAAAGATCATATTGCCAAGTTTGCTGAGAAATCAGATGATAGACACTTCATTGGATACTCTTCTCAAGCTAAAGCTTCTAGAGTATACAATCTCAGAACTAGAGTAGTTAAGGAGTCAGCCAATGTGACTTTCAATGAACACACTCCCATTGTGAATGGTTCTGGTCCGGATTGGCTGTTTGATCTTGATTTAGTTACCAACTGTTTTAACAAATCTTGTGAGCATGTTTCAGGGTCCATAGATATATTCCCTACAGGTGATTCTGATCCTAGATTTGAGCTAAGAAGACCTTCAAGCTACATATTTCAGCTCCAGTGGTAACTAATCCTGCAAATGAAGCTTCTACCAGCATATCAATGACAAATCCTACTGATACATCTGAGTTGCCTTCATCTTCCAGTTTTGAGGCACAAAACTCAAATGTAGGAACTTCAAATGTTGGAGAACATGGTGGTGGTGACAGTGATCAGGAATTTCTTGATGCTAAGAACCATCCAATTGAAGAAAATCTCAATGATGTCACACACTCAGTGGATCAAGTTAATCTTGATAAGTGTACTGCTGTAGAAGGTGAATCCTCCTTGCCAGATCAGAATTTCTCCAATTTAGATCTGTCTAAACAACTCGCTGTGATCCCTCAACTAAGGATCCACAAGTCTCGCCCTTCTACAAACATCATTAGAGATGTTGGTACAGGTGTAAGAACAAGAGGACAGTCTCATAATGCCAACATCTGTCTTCACTCTTATTTCTTGTCCCAAATAGAGCCAAAGAAGATTGATGAATCTCTAAAGGATGGAAGTTGGGTTGAAGCTATGCAAGAGGAGTTGCTTCAATTCAAGGGGCAAAAGGTTTGGAATCTATGTCCTCTTCCTCAAGGGAAGACTACCATAGGTACAAAATGGGTTTTCAGGAATAAGAAGGATGATAGAGGACTTGTCATCAAAAACAAGGCTAGACTAGTTGTTCAAGGGTATACTCAAGAAGAAGGGATTGACTACGCAGATGTCTTTGCTCCTGTAGCAAGACTTAAAGCTGTTAGGATATTCCTAGCTTTTGCTGCATCCAAAAACTTCAAGGTCTATCAAATTGATGTCAAGTGTGCTTTTCTCTATGGAGTGATTGATGAAGAGGTGTATGTCAGACAACCACCTGGTTTTGCAGATCCTGATCATCCTAACTATGTCTGCAAGCTTGACAAAGCTCTCTATGGGCTACATCAGGCACCAAGAAAGTGGTATGAGACTCTATCTCAGTATCTCTGTCAGCATGGTACAAAAGGGGTACCATTGATGGAACTCTCTTTCATCATAGGAACAAGGAATGACTTAATACTAGTTCAAGTATATATGGATGATATCATCTTTGGGTAAACTAATCCAAAGCTCAGCAAAGACTTTGAGAAGCTGATGAAGGATAGATTTGAAATGAGTGCCATGGGGGAACTCAATTTCTTTCTTGGAATTCAAGTGAAGCAAGTTGACACTGGTATCTTCATAAGTCAGTCAAAGTATGTGCAAGACATACTTAAAAGATTAAACATGACTGAATGTAAGGTTGCTAAGACACCCATAGCTAGAAACCACTCCCTTGGACCTGATCTTGAAGGGGAGTGTGTTGATGAACATCTCTACAGGGCTATGATTGGGTCTCTTATGTATCTTACAGCTAGCAGGCCAGATATTATGTTTGCTACTTTCATATGTGCAAGATATCAGGCCAACCCCAAGATGTCACACCTAATCACTGTCAAAAGAACTTTAAGATACCTTAAGGGAGCTCCATCTCTTGGCCTTTGGTATCCAAAAACTCTGACTTCAATCTGTATGCATATACAGATAGTGATTATGGTGGATGCAATATGACTGCAAAGTCTACATCAAGGGGATGTCAATTTCTTGGTGGAAGGATAGTCCTTGGCAATGCAAGAAACAATCCTGTGTGTCTGCATCAACTGCTGAGGCTGAATACATTGCTGTTGTGCTCAAGTGCTTTGGATTCAAAATCAGATGCTAGACTATGGATTCAACTTCAAAGAGACTCCCATTCACATAGACAACAACAGTGCTATCTCAATCACAGAGAATCCTATGCAGCACTCAAGAACTAAGCACATCAATATCAGGTATCATTTGATTAGAGATAATTTTGAAAAGGGATTAATCAAACTAATCAAAGTTCACACAGATGAACAATATGCTGATCTGTTCATAAAGGCTTTTGATGAACAGAGATTTAAATATCTTATATCAGCTATTGGGATGATTAACTTTGAGTAGCTTTTCTTAAAACTTAATCATATTATTTCTAAAACTATACGTGTTCTATGTTGTCCATTCTATCACTTTAATAAGCCCCAGTTTCTCTTTGGAAGAAAAACCTTTTAAGATATTCCTTAGATTTTTTAGAATTTTACTCTTTTTATCTTTCGGAAGATTTAAAGTTGCCTTCGGAAGCTTTTATTCTCTCAGAATGAAATTGGTATAAATTGCTTCCGAAGCAAAATTCTTCAAAATTTTGAAATATCTTCCGAGGCAAAATTTGCCTTCGGAAGCTTTTCAGTCAAAACTTCCGAAGTTAAATAACCTTCGGAAGATTTCTCGACTTCCAAGAAAACTATTTTTTTGGGCAAAAGAAAACTGCTTTTCAGAGGTGGGACCGACACAAAGATTTCAAAGTTTATCCTCTTTCATTTACTTTGTCTCAAATCCAATTCATACAAATACCCAACGGTTACCCCTCTTTCTTCTACCTGCTCCAAATTCACACCATACCTCAAACCTAATCTCTCTCAAACCGCATCTGTTCTTCACCTTTCTTCACCCTTAAGTTTTTCTAAATGGCCAACATTCAAAACAGAAACAACCCTGAATTCTCCATGCAACTCCATAGGAAACACAATCTGGTTGCTTTGTTGCACTCTGAGAAAGATGATAGTTTCTCAGAGGTTTGTCGTTTTCTGGCTCTATCCAACTACTACACCTCCCTCACCATTGATCCTACTCTTTATGAGGATCATCTGCTTGACTTTTGGAGGACATGTCAAGAGGTTATCATGGATGGGGAGAAGGCACTGTCTGCCACAGTGCAAGGGAGGACAGTCTTTATCACTCCAGCCATCATCAACACCATCTTCAGCTGGATGATGAAGAAGGTGAACTGTCTTTCCCAAAGGAAGCTGTTAACTATTCCTTTGAGCAGATGGCTATGAGGGAGATTTCTTTGTAAAGACCTTCAGGAAAGGGAAGGTCTCATCCCAGTGGAAATACCTACTCCATGTAGTGATTCACAGCTTGTCTAACAAGCATGGTGGGTGGGACCAGATTCCTGAGGATCTTCCTTTATAGTTCATGGAATGGTGCAAGGGGTCAAGTTCAGGTACTCTCAATTTGTATATACAAACTTGCTTGCTAACTTGGACTCCTTAGAATACTATATGTTTCCTAGATATGTTCTACACATTCTCAATTGTGAACTTGGCTCACAGTTGAGGGAAACAAATAATATTCTTAAATTGGGATAGATGAAGCCAGGCATCGCCAGGCATCTTTAAGATTATGAAGAAGCCAACTGTAGGTTTCTCAGGGGTAGAAACAGCCCTTGTCCCCAAAATGTTAGAGCTCATTGCTCAAGGTGACAACCTAGCAACACAAGCTAGTGTTGAACCCACACCTATCATCTCTTACCCTCAAAAAGATCCCATATAACCCACACTTACCAAAGAAAATCCAAACGAACCCCTGCTCAATGATTGAGCCTGTGCAGGCCCCCATACACTCACCCATACAGGAAGAAGTGGATACTAGAGCTCCCACTTCTCCTGAGGAGCAAACCACTCCCATCTCTTCAAGAATCAGTGCTGATGTTCCTCATGATCAGCCTGATGAGCTCATAAGCCCAACTGCCTTAAGCCTTCACTCTGAGTCTCAACACTCAAGTGAACAACCTTCAAGGGACAGTTACCATCCCCAGCCTTTGGACTTAAATAACCAAATTCCTAACCTTGAATTCTACACTGATGAGGACTTAGGCTTCAGTGAGCACCATGAATCTCTCTACTCATCACCTACTCAAAGAGAGAGAGTGCTTCTGAATTCCCTATGTCTACCCCACATCAGTCACCCATTGCTGAGGTGGGTCCTTCTGAACCTGTTCAGGGGATCCATATGGAAGAGGCTCTCACTTCTGCAAGTGATTACATCATTAAGACCTCAACCATGGCAACTCAGCCCATTGACACTTCATCTGAGGCTGTCAATGAGCAGAGGAAATCCAGCAGCCCAGAATACCAAGCTGGTGATGAGAGTGAGGACTTAAGTCCAATTCTCTCATCCCCCCATGATTCTTCTGATGAAGATGAGGGGAATCTGAGACTAAAGGTGCAAAACTGTCAAAAACATGCACCTACTTAGTCTCAAAGGTTAGTCATCTTGAATTTCAAGTGACTACCTTAAACAAGAGGGTCAATGATCAGCAACTTGAGATATCTTATCTCAAGAAAAACTAGCTGGGAGACCTTTAAGAAGAGCTCAACCAGGAACACAAGAACCTGTGGATGTGATTGACCTAACTCCTAGCTCACCTATACAAGAGGGTGATGCTACCAAAAAGGGGAGAAAGTCATTACAATCACAGAACCTGGGAGTTCTTCTAGGAGTATGGACATTAAGGACTCACCATCCTCTCTTGTAATTGTACCTGCTCAGCAACCTCCTCAAGTTCACATTATGTGAACTTCCTAGACTACTTGTTTCAGAGTCTCTTTGAGGAGGGTATACCAAGGGCAATGCCATTTGATAGCAGAGCCATCATCCTTTATGAGCCATCTACTCAAACAACTCAACCTCAACAAGCTAGTAGGTTGGCTCAGGTTACTCAAGAAGCTGAAGAAGATAGACCAAGGCAATCAGGTAATGTCATTGGTCAACTGGATGTTGAGGCAGACCCTGAGATTAGCTTCAAAGGAAAACCTTGACTAAAGGCCCAGTGATAGAGCCTGAGAGCCCTGTCTTACAATCAATTGATGAAGTGACAGAAATTGAAACACCTGTCACAACAACAACTACTTCAGCAACTCAATCCCTCAGTGAAACACCTACTGGTGAAGGTGTATCATAGTCTCTCTCTAGCCAGAGCTTGGATGCTACACCAAGCAATGAAGGCCAAAGCTCTCTCCACCCTGAGTCACAAAGGTCTGTGGGTGACAAAGGGAAAAGGGTTCTAACCCCTGAGGAGATTGAGGAGGAGGAAAGAAAGAGAAAGAGGAAGCTAAGGGGAGTAAGTTCCACCTGGGTCTTCAAGCTGCATGCAAGCTGCAATCAGGGCTGCCCCCAGACCAAACACTCAAGATGATGAGTTGAGGGCAGTCAGGATTACTTACTTACAGACCAGGAACTATGACATAGATGAGATTATCTCTCTCCCCTTAGAGGAATTAAATGATCTGGCTGACATGGAAATGTCAAGAGAGAGGAAGGAAGCTAAAGATGCAAGAATTCTTCTTGAGAAAAGAGAAGAAAAGACAACAAAGGCTATACAAGCATGTTCCACTCTCTCACCAGTTCAAGAAAGCCCTGTGCAAGAGGCTGTGGCTGCTACACAAGAACCTCAGGTAGATAAAGAAACAGATAGACAAAGGATGATAAACTACCTGAGTGCCACAGGTTTCTACCAGGCAGAAGTACTTCTTCCCTTGTCCTATGAGTACATTGAGTTTGAGTATCTCAAACAACCTGAACTTCAAGTACTCAAAGAGAACAAGTCAACAAAGAAAAAGCTAAGGGAAGAAGCTGCAAAGTCAAGAGCTCTTATTCAGAAGAACTTGAAAAGGTCTGCTGATAGACAAAGAATGATGAGCTTCTTGAAGCTGTATGGATTCTCCGGAAGGAGACTTGGCCCTATGTCTCTATCCACTATGGATGAGCATATCAGGGTAATCAAGCAAAGATCAAGAGTGGAGAGCTTGTTGACTTACACACTCCTCCAAGTCAAGCTCCACCTGAAGTAGAGGTTAAGTTTGAACAACATGAGACAACACAAACTGAACCTCCTGCTTCATCTTCTGATCCACAGCAGGGTCAAAGGCCATCCTCTTCATCTATTGACCCACAGCAAGGTTAAAGGCTAGCCTCATCATCTGACCCACAACAGGGTCAAACTCCCTCTCCTTCTGAACCTATGAGGGAGGAACACCCAACTGAGGAGGACATAGCTGGTCAACAAGGTGCTGCAGGCCGGTCTTCTCAGTTAAAGACTGCAAAGAGGAAGAAGAGGATGGCTTCTAAATCAAAGTCAAAGAAGAAGAAGAAGTCAAAATCAACCTCCTCTGATCCTCAGGGTGAATCAGAACATCCTAAGGAAGTGCAAGAAGAGGAAGCCCAATCACCTTCAATTCAAATGGCTCCTCTTGCATCAGGAAGACCCATCTTATCCTGGACTTATTCAACTAATCCAGAGAGGTGGCATGTAGTCAGAGATCAAGGTGAAAAGAATGTCTACTCTTGGGAAGACCTCTTCAATTTACCTCTGCATGATCTTTTTGACATGAGAAGATACTTCTTAATCTGAGTGATCCTGACCCTCTAATGAAGAAAGGAATGGTCATGATCATGTTGAGGACTGTGAACAGCTGAATATATTCAATTGTTTTGGTAGCATCAGCCTAGGGGGAGTTTGTAAGGATTCCTATAAGTCTGATGCAGCCAAAACACTCTAAGTCTTCCTGCATGCTGCACAGAAGAACATGAAGTAGAAATGCTTCGGAAGTTTTACACTTCACTTCAGAAATATTCTAAGTGTAAAATCTTCCGAAGCCAAGACCAATATCTTCCGAAGCCAGAAATGAAGCCTTCCGAAGCTTCAAAGACAAAGTCTTCCGAAGCCAAAGAACCCAGACAGATTCTTCCTAAGACTTTTATCAAACATGCTTTTATCTGATGTACTTTTTCTATAAAGCTGAACCATTTTCCGCTGCCACTCTGGTTGGTCACCAACTTGCATGAGTTGGTGAAAAGGTCCATGCTTTAGGAAAACTGTACATTGAGGTCTTGAGTTTGTGCTTTCTACTTTATGTACCTTTATCCTTTTTGTAATATATTAGGATATGAGCTATGGCATGTCATAGTCACCTATCAAAAGGCAATCTACCTTTTGACTCTACATTTGATTTTGTAGTTGTCAAATCTTATGTATCCAGCTGGCTTTCATAGTATGGCCAGCTGTAGGTTGTAGTATATAGTGTCTCAAGTCCTGTAACTTAGAAGGTGTGCAAATGCTTATGCTTGAATACTTGTAACTTTGAACTTGAGAAGCAATATACAACATCCTTGAAAACCAACTACTTGTGTTGTTATCTTGTTCTGTTTCTAAGTTTACTTGTGTTCTTTGCATCATCATAACCAGTTCCCTATTTGATCTGTTAAGTGTTCTTATACACTCTCCTCATTGTGTTGTTGTGTTGTAAGTGCTACCCTTCACCGGTCCTGCAAAAATGATATTTAATATTATTCCAACTTATTTAGTTCCATGTGCTATGAACAATTGTTTTACATTCATCCGCCTCGATGATTCTGCTGTCGGTCGGGGTGTGACAGATTGGTATCAGAGCCATGGTTATAGGGAATTAGGTTATTAGTAATAGAATGACCTAGAATATAACTAAGTACCCTTACATATGAGTCCTCTCATGTATTTTATATGCTTAGATAGGATTTTATGTGCCTTACATGTTTATACTTGATTATGTGATTATATGCCTTATGTGGTTCCTCTTATACTTTGAATCTTATCAATGCACACACGAATCTTAAATCATATTCTAAGGCATTATGTGCCTAAATCAAATGTTTTTCAAAATGAGCTTTGAATCCTTATTCATGGTTTTCAAATTCATCAAAGTCTGTGTCTTACGACTTGAAACATGTAATGCTGGAAGAGCGTGATGCCTGTATCTCGAGGTGTTCTGTCTAGGAAAGGTTTTCATATAAATCCAAATCAACCGATGGATCCATTTACCTTACCTGGGAACCCTTGGGTTGAGTGTCTGCTTATAGGTACGCATGTCTTCATTAAGGTTGTAGTTGACCTAATACTTTGATAAGTCAACGTAATGCTTTGGTTTGTAAACCTAACATTACACTGGAAACACCTTGTTAATTTGAATCGTCTTATCATTGATATTGTCTTCTTGGAACTTAAAACTCATTACCCAATTCTCACAATGACTTTTAATAGTCTTTTTGAATGCCTTTCCCTCAAAATCGCACTTATTCTGAAACCTCATTACAACGATACTCTTATTCTAAACTAAAACATTAATCTTAACAAACACGATTCTCGTATCAACTTTAAACTAATGTAACATTAAAACCTCAATGACTTAGTAAACAAGAATTGATTATCTAAGAACCATGTCGAAGTTATTTGCTTGAGAAGCTCCTATGAATTCACATCTCATCCAAAAGTGTCTTAAAAATATATCTCATGTTCGTCAAAAGACTCTCCTATTGATCTAAACCTTGGTGTTGTATTCATGACAAAACCTTCCTAATCATCATGCATCGTCTGGAATACAAAAGCTTATCAACTAAAATTTTAATTGATGATGTTATACACTTTGGCAAGAAACGTCTGAAATCTCGAATCATGAAATTTAACAAACTTAAGCATAGCAAAACATCATAATTAAACTTATTGAATTTAAACATTCCCAAAGTTCACTTGCAAACACGAAAGGAAATTCAAGTCTCCTCATATCTTTGAAATCAATCTTCTCTTGAATAAATTTCGGGATGAAATTTCTTAAAGTAGGGGAGACTGTAACATCCGTTATTTTCAAGTTATAAACCAAAACCCGAACTAAAATCGAACTTTCATACGATATGAATTTCTTTATTTAACTTATTTTATTTATATTAATGAATTATATAGATTAGACGTGTAGTTTAAACAATATCATGAATTGATTTATTCAATTTATCATTTAAACAACTTATAATAACTCGTTGATTTATAAAAAATTCTTTTTTATAAAATTATAAAGTTTATTAATCATGTTACAAAAATAACTAAATGGAAAAGACTTTATTAAAACTTATAAAGTTATAAAATTAATTTTAATAAACTTATAAAGTTTTAGTAGTAATAATGAATTTTAAATAAATAATCAAATTATAAAGTTTACAAGTTTTATAAAAGTTATAAAGATTAACAAATAGATAATTTGATTGATTATTCAATTGATTTTATAAATATTTTATAAAAAAATAAGTTGTTAAAATTAGAGCCTTCATAAATTTAAAATTTAAATTGTAATTATTATTTCATTATTTATTTCGATATTTATTTTAAATTCTAATCATAACCCCCTTTTAAAAAACTTATAACTCACCATTAACATCATTCATAACCTCCTCCTAACCTCAACTATAAAAAGCAAGGTTTAGGCCTCACTTTTCATTTGCTCATTCTCTAGAAATCTCTCTAACAAACCTTTCTTCAATTCTTTCGTTTTAATCAAATTCAAGAATTTTCTTTTACAAGTA
>CM044011.1:36856899-36876899 GCA_024085815.1 Flaveria linearis
AAAACTAACTAAACATTACTTACATAATTGAAAGTCATCTAACATTAGTCCTATTACATAGAAGACAAAAGAAGCTAAACTAAACTAGGTGAGTCCAACCTATCTAGATCATCAATACTCCCCCTAGGTTGGACTTCACCTAGAGGGGTTTTCTCAATCAGCTCCAGCTTCAGCATCAACTTCGGCCTCAATGTTCTCCACGAAAGCTCCTGCCCTTGACTCAATCCCGGCCAATGGATTAGTAACATCTTCAGATCCTGCCTCTAAATCACTCTCAACGATAAAGTTCTCAACAAATCCAGCTTCATTGACTTCTTCATCTAGTGAATCTACAACTACAACCTCCTCCTGATCTTGCACGGTTTGCTCATTAGCATTAGCTCCAGACCCACTTGCCTCATCTATCACTTGTTTTTCAAACCTCCTTGAAATTGATTGATCCAACTGTTTAGCCAAATCATCCACATCCATCCTTGTTTCGTCCGCTTGACTTATTTTTCTTGACAACTCCCGGACTTTAGCTCTGAATCCCCTAGCCTTGTTAGCTACCCTCATAAAGAGCTCGCTTCTTCCAACGTTTCAGCTCCAGCCCCAACTTTTATGTGATTCTCGCACAGAATCACTAAGTCCTCATCACTGAAAGAAAATACTTCCATCGGATCAAACAATCTGATTTCAGGGCCCCCTTTACTCTGATCACTGCTTCCCCGGTGTTGTTATCATAGAACCATTTTTCAAATGCTTGCAGTCTTGGGGGAAGAGGATCAGGTATCCTAATGCGATCCACAGTCTTTGCTGGTTTCAGTGTAAGCACAATCTTGCCTTTTCCGGTCACCCAATCAACATCTTTCTTCGACCTCTTTCTTTCCATTTTCATGAAACCAAAAGCCTTGAAGTTATCAGTCAAGCCCTTTTTAATTTTTATCTCCAGCAGCTTGGCCCGTTCACTCTGTTCAGCTCCAATCAAAGGAATCTCAGCCAATCTCCTTAAATCCTATTTTGGGAGGGTTTTAAAAGCTTTTCTTTTGTGAACATAAGATATTCCCCTCCCTTCTCTTGATCATAAACAATTTGAGCTCAGAGTTGTATTTCCAACTGAAGATCTTCTTATCGCTCTCTTTTCTTATAGGGTTTTTGATGTTCTGGAACAGTGGAGTTATCGCTTCATCCTCCTTTTCTTTAACAAACCACTCAGATTGATCTAACTCCACCGTTCCAGTTTTAGCTGACCCAGTATCAGTCACATAGGCCACTGGACGTTCATCCACCTCATAGAATTCCGGTTCTGGGCTGTAATCTACCAACTGCTCCTCAACTTCCTCCTCTTCATCTACTAACTTCATCTCAGCTTGTTTTTCTTTTTCCAATCGTTGCTTCTCCCCCACAACCTCCTCACCAGTTAAGTCCTTCTCAATGTCAAGTCCCAAATCAACAAACTCTGTATCCACAATCTCCACATCATCATCCTCACCATGTTCTCCTTCAGCATCAACAGGTTCATCAATTTTGTCCTTCCCTCCACTTGATCCTGCAGCGTTACTAGTACCAGCTGCTGAGCTTGGGCCCTCTCCTGCCACAGAAAATCTCCCCACCTTCAAAAATGTGTATTTGGAGGTATCGGTGAGGTCATTGAGTTCCTGTTCAGATCTAACATCTGGCAGGCCAGCCACTTCCTTCAGAGAGTTCACCTCCTTGAATAGTGTCTTGATCAGTTCTTGTTGATTTAGCACCATCCTTGTCAATCCTTCAATCATATCATCCTTGTTTTCTCCTTCAACTCTTGGTTTATCAGTTTGGTTTTCATCATACTCAGCTCATTTGCCACTGAAGCACTGACATTTCTAATCACATCTTGGTCAAGCTCAGATCTTGCATCTTTTCTTGGACGGTTTACTGTGAATGCTTGATGCTTGTGTTTCGTTCTCCTCTCTGATGCTTTAGTGTGACTGCTTTCTTTAGCCCTCTTTTTAGTTCTCCTCTCCTTTTCAACTCTCATTTCATCCATTGCTTCCTCAATCTCCTCTTCAAAGTTATATTCTTTCTCTTTGGCATACCTTTTCCTCTTTTTAACTGTTTCTTTTTGTTTTTCCTTGTTCTCCACAGATCTCTTTTCTTCTGTTTCTATCACTTTCTTTATGTATGCCCATCTATCAGCAGAATACATATTTTCCCACAAGTGGGTGATCATCCCACTGAAGTCATGTCTTGCAAAGAACAGTCTGCAAATATCCTTGAGCTCATCAGGGCTAGTCTCTTGATTTCTCCATGCTTAGGGATGTTTGGAATCAAGTCATCAATTAACATCTGAACAAATCTCGAATACAGAAGCCACTTCTCCTTCTTTACTGCCATTATGTTATCACACATGCACTCAAAAATCAGTCTTGCTATATTTGCCTTTTGGCCTCTGCAAAATATCACCATTGCTTTGGCCCATCTCAAGTTGAGACCATCTGATCCTCCTTTCCTGTCGTCTAAGCACATGATGAATATATGAGCAATGTATCTCCACTCTTTAGACAGCATAGACTTCTTTATCTCTTTCTTTGAGCCAAAGGATGGTCCCTCATACCCCATGCTTTTGAATCCCTCCATACTAGATCTTCAGTTAACTCTTCTTCATCTCCCTGATCACCTTCTACACAAAGCACTCTGGCTATGATCTCTTTAGTAATGGCAATATCATTCCCTCCTATTCTTGCTCGAATGCAGTGTGGATTAGTTTTAACATCTAATTGGCTGATCTCCAAAAATCTTGGATGTGCAAGATGTAGATAGATGGTGAGTGAGTGATAGCATAATGAATTGGAGACTGTTTCAGCCACTTTATGCAATCTCTGAATCCTGTAGCTTCGGGACTGTCTTCATCTAAAAGAGCTATGGCGTTGTTCTTCTCATCAAACTTGAGGTTAGCCATGATTGCTGAAAACAAATTAGAAAAGTGTAAGTATATTACATGATAAATATGTGAGAATATGAAAAAAAACAAAACAAAGAAATAAATTAAATTCGATCAAGTGAATATATAAATTCGCCCAAGAGAATCTACAAATATGCTGAGGAGAATCTATAGATTCGCCCGAAAAACAATAATTTCGCTGGGGTGAATCTATAGATTCGCTCGGTTCATGTGAACTTTCGTTCAAATTCGCCTGACATCAGTAAATTTTCAGAGGTGATTTTATAGATTCGCTTGACTTAAGTGACTTTTAGTTTACATTCGTTGTAAACCATTAAGTTCGCTGTGGTGAATTTATAGTTTCGCTTGGTGCAAGTGAACAAGTGAAGTTGTTAGGTGAATTTACAATTCGCTCGTTTTCAAGTGAACTTTCGTTCAGATTCGCCTGAAGATCAGCAGATTCGCTGGACGAGGTTTCCCAAACCCTAACCCAAGCGAACATGCCAAATCTCACAATGCGAAGTAACATACACCGATTAAAGCCTTAAGTGAGGTTCGCGACACCTACCTATATCCTTTATAACACACTATTCCAACGGAAATCAAAACTGAAAGAACACTCTGAAATTTCGCACTATGAACAAGTAGTTTGGGTTTAAGGTTACTGTGAAGAATTTCGCGTTCACTGTACCTTTTATAAGACATAGATTCGCTCAAGCGAATCTATAGATTCCCCGGTAAACTTAACATGTTCGCTTGACATGCAACTGGTCGAACTTACCGGCGAAACTGTAGATTCGCTAAGGCGAAACTTAAATTCGCCCGACTTAAACACAAATTTTAAAATAAGATAAAGCTGAAAAATTAAAAATTAAAATAAAATAAAGTAAAATAAATAAAGTAAAATAAAGTAAAATACAATAAAGTAAAATAATAAATTTGCCTATTGAATACCTTATTGCCCCATGATATCAAAACTTATGAAAAATAAATAAGGCTAAAATCAAAATAAAAATAAAATTAGAATAAGATTAAAATGAAATAGTAAAAGGATATAATATCATCTTTTTCTCGAAGTTTTTCAGAGGGTCATGACTTAGCGAGATTGCTGATATGTTTGTCCGCTTAAACCCATTCCCTGTTCTTTTCAACTTATGATCTGCAACTGTTTATCATGTTTTGAATTGTCTTAGAAACTCAGCAACTTGGTCCCCACTGATATTTGATAAAGAACTAGTCTTGTCATCAAGGTTTATTGAGCATAATCATTGGTTTTTCCTGATCACTATACTGAATCTACTTAATACAACCACAATGACTGACATATATACATATGGGACACTATAATGTACAGATGCAGACACACATATATGCAAGGTATATACATGAGATGCAGACTCAACCTACAACTAATTGATGAGAGCTTCAGGTCAATGCTTTCACATAGCAGAGAAGATCATCTAGGCGTGTTGATCAGAGCTTCAGGTCAATGCCACCGCATAGCAGAGAAGATCATCACTCCAGGTCAATGCTTTCGCATAGCAGAGGAGATAAACACACATCTTTTCTTATCTAAAGTATGAATGTATATACAAAAATGAGCTATTGAGATTATTTAATGTTTGACTTAGAGGGCATTATCACCGAGTCACCATCCCAGTGGGAAACACCATAAGCTTCACATCGATAACCTAATCCTAAGAATAAACTCAGTACACGAGCAAGACATCAATTAGCAACTCTCAACCAAGTTTTAGACAAGACTTGTATCTTTGTGCAGACCAAAATATCATGCGGATAATCCTTATTACTGAGTTATGATCTTTAATTTTGCTGCATGATCACTTGTTTACGTTGTTTTTGGGATGAATCTGCCATGCATATCCCAGCATAAGATGTTCCCCTCTTTCTTACTTCATTTTCTTGAATTCCTGAGATCACAAAAAATTAGAAACTTATTATTAGCATTAATCTCCCCCGAAATTTTCATTTGATAGCTTACTTAATAGAAAAGTTCTTAACAACTAAAGTAAAAGCAAAAGAAGAAGAAAGAGTAGAGATATATGGGACATAATGATTCGCTAAGCAGAACACAAACAAGACCATAAAGAAAATATGTACATATATACATCTTAAACAGTTGTTTTGCTCAGAAAGGTTCTCAGAAGGATATTAATCCTAGCATAGAGATCAGTTCATAAAAACGTGGTTTATCAAATGTTTTAGTGAAAAGATCTGCTTTCTGCTTCCTTGTTTCAATAGGAATAATATCAATGAACCCTTTTTCCTGTGCATCACGGATGGTGTGAATTCTTGTTTCGATGTGCTTGGTTCGAGTGTGATGAATTGGATTCTTGGCAATTCCAACTGCGGCTTCATTGTCACAGAAGATTGGAGTGTAAAGGAAATTGATGCCATAATCCATCATCTAGTGTTGAATCCAGAGCACTTGGCAACAACAGCTTGATGCAGCGATATATTCAGCTTCTCCCGTGGATAAGGACACTGTTGTTTGTTTTTTGCTTTGCCACGAAACAAGACAGTCACCCAGATATTGGCATCTACCGTGACCGACTTTCTGTTAATCCTGCAACCACCATGATCACTATCAGAAAAAGCATGTAAATCAAAGTTCCCACCTTTTAGGTACCAAAGTCCCAAACGAGAGGAACCCTTAAGGTAACAAAAAATGCGTTTAACAGCTAGCTCATGTGATTCTT
The DNA here is from genome assembly GCA_024085815.1 of Flaveria linearis. Classification (NCBI taxonomy): domain Eukaryota; kingdom Viridiplantae; phylum Streptophyta; class Magnoliopsida; order Asterales; family Asteraceae; genus Flaveria; species Flaveria linearis. The sequence continues at coordinate 36,862,519 of CM044011.1, forward strand.
TGGGATTGGCTTGATAACGAGCACAGTAGCACACGGCAAATATGATATCTGGACGGCTTGCAGTCAGATACATGAGAGATCCGATCATCGAGCGATATCGATGAGCATCCACGGACTTCCCATTATCATCAGGAGACAAGCATGTCTGAGCAGTGAAGGGAGTAAGTTCTGGCTTTGAATCATCCATGCCGAACTTTGTGATGATTTCATTTATGTACTTCTCTTGGTGAATAAGAATACCTTCAGGTTTCTGTTCCACCTGCAACCCTAAGAAGAAGCACATCTCCCCCATCATGCTCATTTCAAAGCGATCCTTCATCACTTCTTCAAATTCTTTACACAGCTTTTCATTTGTTATTCCAAAGATAATATCGTCTACATACACTTGAACAATCAGCATCTCACCATCAACCTCCTTCTTGAATAGTGTCATATCTATAGTCCCACGAAAGAAACCCTTGCTGAGGAGATACTGTGTCAAGGTCTCATACCAGATTCAGGGAGCTTGATGCAACCCATACAAAGATTTGTCTAGCTTGTATACTTTTTCTGGAAAATCTGGATCCTCGAAACCTGGTGGCTGACAAACATAGATCTCCTCATCAATGTTTCCATATAGAAATGCACACTTCACATCCATCTGAAAAACTTTAAAGTTCTTGTTAGCTGCATGTGCAAGAAAAATTCTGATGGCTTCGATCCGAGCAACTGGAGCAAACACTTCAGTGTAGTCTATCCCCTCCCCCTGAGCAAATCCTTGAACAACCAATCTGGCTTTATTTCTAACAACAACACCACGATCATCTGGCTTATTCCTGAATACCCACTTGGTACCAATGGGGCATTTGTTTGGAGGAAGATCAACTAACTCCCAAACTTTCAACTTCCTGAACTGCTGCAACTCAGATTGCATAGAGTCCACCCAGCTTGGGTCTTCAAGGGCCTATTTGTAATTCTTTAGAACAATCTGAGATAGAAAAGCTGCATAAAGACACTCATTTATCAATCCACTCTGACTCCGAGTCCTCACTCCATCTGTGATAGATCCAATGATGTAGTCATGAGGGTGATCTTTTAAGGTTTTAAAATTAGTGTTAAGCAATAAAGGATTATGTTGAGATGTGGATGTGGAAGTGGATGGTTATGCAGGAGGAGATGAATTTGTGGGGATTGGATCGATAGGTGTATTTGGAATGGATGAAGATGTGGATGGAATGGTGGATGAGATTGTAGGATTAGATGATGATGGTTGAGATGGTGGATTAGATGATGGAGGTGGTGGTGGAGGTGTTGAAGATGGGATATCAAATGAAGTGGGTGGTAATGATGTGGCAGACGGTTGCGGTTGTGGTGGAATAAGATTCACAGGCGAGTGAGGAATAACATCATCATCATCGGGAATTGGCAAATTGAATGATTTGAAGACAGTGGTGAAATCATAAAACCATGCAGGCTCACTTCCAATGCTTGTTGAGTTGGATTCTTGCCAGTCGACATAGTAGGACTCTTGCACAATCCACGACCGTTTATTATACACGCGATACGCCTTTTGTGTTTCTGAGTACCCAACAAAGAAACACTCATCAGAGACAGCACCAAACTTCGTGTTCTGGTCTTGGGTATTCAACAGAGTACAAGCAACCAAAAGGGCGTAGAAAATCAATGAGAGGCTTAATTCCTCGGAACAACTGATATGATGTCTTCATCTTGCTCTTGACAATCAATACCCGGTTCAGAACATAAGCTGCACAATTAACTGCTTCAGCCAAAAGATAATCGGAAGCTTTGACTCGATCAACATCGTTCTAGCTGCTTCAATTAGAGTTCTGTTCTTACGTTCAGCAACACCATTTTGTTGAGGTGTTCTGGCAGCACTGAACTGTCTGAGAATACCCCTTTGCTCACAGAATGAATTGAAGATGTGGTTTCTGAATTCTGTTCCATTGTCGCTCCTAATGGCTTGAATCTTCCTTTTCCCAAGAACCTCAATCAGTGGAATCAGCTTCATCAATTCCTCAGCAGTCTCACTTTTGTTAATCAGAAATCTCACCCAAGAGTACCTGGAGTAATCATCTGTCACAACAAGACAATAACATTTCTTAGCAATTGATTTAACACTGATAGGGCCCAATAAGTCAGTATGTAACAATTCGAGGGGATGCGAAATCGAGTTTTGAAGTTTAAGTTTATGTGGCTTTTTGTGTTGTTTTCCTTTTGCACAGGCCATACATTTTTCTACCACAGAATAATCTTTCAGTGATAGTCCCCTGACCAAATTGTTCTTAACTAACTTATTTATCAATTTAAAATTGATATGCCCTAATCTTTTATGCCACTGAAAAGATTCATGGGAAGAAGCTTTTGATAAAAGACAGGTCACGGTGGAAGATGATTCTTTTGATCCCATTAACAAATAGGTATCATTTCTCCTTAGAGCTCGCACGATCACCATCTCTTCAGGGATAGAAAACCCTGGTTTCAAGAACAGACATTCATTGACGAGGAACATCACGGGAATATTTTTATCACAGATTTGTGATATACTGAGAAGATTGAACGCTAATTCTGGAACATAGTTGACTTTCTCCAAAACCATTTGAAACATCTCCTTGGCCAATCATCTTTCCACCCTTCTTGTCTCCAGCAAAAGCAACATAGCCACCATCAATTATTCTAAAATTTGTCAGCAGGTCCTTCAACCCAGTCATATGTCGGGAACATCCACTATCTACATGCCAATAACTATTTACAGCGGCCTCTGAATGTTCTTGACATTTTAAAAAATTGGTTAGACTTTGGAAATTGGGACCCAAGTCTTAGTGTACTTAGGTCTTGGAGTAACAGATCTTCTGCAAAAGAAACCATTCACAAAAGCTGTCAATCTAGTTCCAAAAGGTTTATTCTGTATACTACTACCACCTGATTTAGGACATTGCTTTATTAAGTGATCATCCTTTCCACATCTAAAACAATGAGATCTCAACTTTGTTTTGGAACAATTTGATGAAGGAATTCTATCAATAGATATTTCTTCAGCACATTCAGACAATCTCGAATCTGAATCACTGTACAAGTCATATGACTCGTTTGACTTCCCTGTAATAACTTCCACTTTAATTGATTTTTGTTCAATTTTATCTTTGTTATTTTCAGTGGGAGAAGACATTTCTTTATCTTTTTGTTTTGAAATCCTTATAGGTGTAAAAAATGGGATTGGATGAGAGAAGAATTTGTTAAAGCAGTTAGTTTTTGTTTCACTTTCAGAGACATGACCTGAAAGTTGAGCTTCATCATTCATACATACATTAACATCAAATGTGGAATTTAAAACATTCAAGTCATCATAAGTGTTTGACACAGAACATCCTAAGTTACTATTACATGCCCAAGAGTTTGAATCCAAAATAGTTCCACCAGACACAAAATGATTACTTAAGCTAATGTCTACAAAAGACTTCTTGGAATTAAAATTTTGACTACTAGAGCTCCCAAGACCACTACTACCACCATAATCATATCCTTCTCGCAACTCCTTAGAATTATCTCCTTCTAAACCTGCAATAGAGCTATTAGTGTCATTCTGTATAATCTCTTGTATCAACTCATTTAAAGGATGAGGAGTGGGCATAGGAGAATAACAGAAAGTACTAGGTGGAGGATATACCAATGCATCATTTTCATTACCCAAACTGGTCTTGATCCTTGCCCCCCTTTGTTTTTTGCATAATTCCTCCCTTTTCATGCTCGAAAGAGACCACTGTTCTAATTTATTTTTAAGTTTTCTGACTTCAAATTCAGCAAGTGTGACTTGTTCAGTTAAATAGTTAACCTCACAGTTCTTTTCCAAAAGTGTCCTTTTTTAAATGTTCATTTTCGTTCAAAGCTTGTCTTAATTTGACAAAATACTTTGACTCATTTTGTTTAAGCTCTTTATTAGTTTTCTTTAATTCATTTTCATTCATTATAAGCAAGCTGTTAGCTTTATATATACCAACCAAACGGATTTTGCATGCGGAGGAACACATGTCTTCAATAATTTCATAAGGAAGATTCATTACCAGTTTTTCTGCTGCGAGAGCACGATCATATTGGCAATAAGGAGTGTTCCTCTTGTACTCCTCCACAGCTGCGTTCTTGGCTTCTTCAATCATTGATTCCATGTTCAGCTCTTTTTTATACCAGCTTCCTTTGTAGCAGATTCACAACCCATTTTAACCTCTTCCTTAACAGCTTCACACACTAAACCAGTTTGAACCATATCTTCTTGAACCACAGCTCTCTAAACCACACCGGCACATTCCTTAACCTTTTGATCTTGAATTACCTCAGACCCAATAGATTCACCATTGCCATCAACTTCATTATCAGCTTCACCATAGAACTCCTTGAAAGGATCAAAACAGTCAATGTACCCATCATCAAGAGCATGTTCCTCTACTATCTCAGCAATCAAGGCATGGTTGATTCCCTCCTTTGACTCCTCAATTTCTGCACTCCAATCAAAGTTAGTCAACAGAGCAGTTTCTTTCTTGGGCTTAGCTTCTTCAAACTTATCCATGACTGGGATGGTTCTTGAGTTTCCAGAATTAACAGGTTCGGTGACAATGGGAGAGGGACACTCTCTTTTGAAATGACCAAGCTGCTTACAGTTGAAACACCTGAGCTTAGACTTGTCATATCCTAGAGCGTTGTTCTGACTCTGGTTTCCAAAATTTTTCTGCCGGTTCTCTCCATAAACCTCCTGGCACGAAGAGTAAGCATGGCTATTTGCCACTGAATGTCAGTTTCTTCAAGATCATCAGGATCAACCTGATACATGTCTTCCACTGTCATACATCGTCCCTTCAATTCTCCAGCAACCAAAGCCTCATAACTGTGCACAAATAACCCAAACAGTGCCATAGTATCATGTGGAATTTGAGTAGAAACTAAGGCATTTAAACTTGACCCAGCATCCTTAGAACCATTACCAAGTTGACATTTTTACCATACCTAGAGTTAACAAAGCCACCATTACCAGATGAACTCCCACAAGCTGCACCATAATAGTAAGAGTTTGCAGCGAATGAAATCAATGCAGTATTTTGAGGAGGAACATTGGGAGACATCATGGTTTGATTATACTCTCTTCTCTTCACATCAAGATCAAATGATTTTAACTTGTTGATAACATCCATTAACTTGTAATCAGCAAAATTCCTTTCTTGTTTGAGTAATTTGATTTGCAGACTCCACTGAGCAGGAAGAGAGTCTAACAATTGACTCACTTGCTCATGATTGCCAAGCTGTTCATCATACTTCTTCAGGTTGCTTGAAACTGACAGAAAGCGGTTTGTTATATCAGTAAGTGTCTCATGCTTATATCCAACGAATAAGGTAAACTCCTTCTGAGCCTGAGCTTTCTTGTCTTTCTTCAGATCTTCATTCCCATCATAAAACTCACATAAGGCATCATACAATGCCTTAGCGGTAGTATGTTCAGCAAACCTATTATAAATATCCTGATGCAGACACAGAGTCAAAGCTCCAAGAGCTTTCTTGTCCCGATCAAGCAGCTTAATATCAATTTTAGTATAAGTGCTAGAATCAGTGTTTGGTGAAGTAACAGATCCGACAGTTGTTGTTGGTACGTGAGGTCCATTTGTAATAGATTCCCACTGACCATGATCTGTGTAGAAGAAGAAAGCCTTCAAGCACCGTTTCCAATCCTTAAAATTCTCACCGTTGACAAGCCTCGGTGGCCTGTTTGGTTGAACACACTCCATATCAGTCATATTCACGATTGAAGAAGACATGATAAAAACAGAAATTAGATTCGCTGATAAAGATGTAGATTTGCTGCTAAATTAGCTGAAAAGATGTAAATTCGCCCGTAAGTTCGCCGTAAATTCGCTTGACAACCACACAGCAGATTCGCTCGAATCAGTGCTATGGAAGCTCTAGTTCGCTCAACAAGTTCGCAGAACTAGTAGAACTTTCGTTCTAGTGGTAAATTCGACGGTATCTTCGCTTGAGAATTAGGCAAGAAGGTGAACTTTCGTTCAATGAGTGCAGATTCGCTAAAACACAAGGAGAAATAGATTCGCTGGGATGGTAACAAATTTGCTGGAAAAGTAATAAATTCGCCCGATGAACAAACAACACTGTTCGGTCAGAAAATCACTCTGAATTCATTCAAATCACTATGAATTAGTGATTGGATGATTGGGATATCTCCTTAAAACTTGAACAATTTTTTCAATGGATTTCTGTAAGCAAAACACACTTTGATGATAGAAATCGAATGGTACAGTAACTTTTTCTTCAAACCACCTCAAAAACCCCAAAAACTCAACAAATCAAGAGCACAAAGGCTCTGATACCATATTGTTGGTCCATTGGTGATCGATTTCAGTGCTTTTGAAATGATAATCACAGTAATATCCCACAAATATAGAATCAAACAGAGCAAAACAAAGATATGAGTTTCAATATAAATCCATATGACCCAAACTCAATCAATATTAACAAACAAGGCTCAAAGATATGAAACAAACATAATTCCAGCCTCAAACAAGCTATGAAAAACAGTAATGCAAAAGTGTATCTCGATTAGGTTTGGCAAAACTTGTCCACAAAGTTACAAGAGATGCAAATATATAACAGAGACAAATTCGCTGGTAGATTCGCTCGAGCGAAACTACCCTGACCAACAAGTAAGTTCACCCGGCATCGAACAACAGTTTTGCCGGGTGACCTTTATCAGCTGACTTTTTGCCGAGTGACCTTTATCGCTCGTAGTTTCGCTGGGTCAGTGCGAAACTAATATAAAACTAACTAAACATTACTTGCATAAATGAAAGTCATCTAATATTAGTCCTATTACATAGAAGACAAAAGAAGCTAAACTAAACTAGGTGAGTCCAACCTATCTAGATCATCATATATGTATATATATATGTATATGTATATATATATGTGTATATATATATATGTATGTTATATGTATATATATGTATGTATATGTGTATGCACATATGTATGTGTATATGTATATGTCTGTGTATATATATATGTGTATGGATATATATATATATATATATATATATATATATATATATATGTATATATATATATATGTATATATATATACATGTATATATATATATATATATATATATATATATATATACATGTATATATATATGCATGCATATATATATATATGCATGTATATATGTATATATATATATATGTATATATATATTTATGAATATATATATGTATATGTATATATATATGTATGTATATATGTATATGTATATATATATGTATATATATATATATACATGTTTATATATATATATATGTATATATATATATAGGATTGTGTTTATATGAGAACTCTTAGAAATTCCAAAGGCCCTTTAATCCTTCTATGAGCCTTTGATTTAATACCAAAACTTCTAGATACCAAATGAAGTGTCAAGATCTAATAAAGGCATTTAGGTGATTGGTTTTTTCTATTATATACTTTTTGCTAGTGTCTCTCTCTTAAAAACCACAACCACCCCACAAATCTCAAATTTTTTTAAATTCTCATTCATATGTATATATATATACATATATATATATATATATATATAATATATATATATACATATATACATACATACATATATACATAGTATATATATACATATATATATATATATATACATATATATACATATGTATATATATACATATATATACATATATATATATATATATATAAATATATATACATATATATATACATATATATAATTATATATATATATATAATATTATATATATACATATATATCTATTTGTATATGTATATATATGTATTTATATACATATATATATATATAATAAAACATATATATATATGTATGTATGTATGTATGTATATAGGATTGGGCTCATATGTGAACTCTTAGAAATTGCAAAAGCCCTTTAATCCTTCTATGAGCCTTTGATTTAATATCAAACTTCTAGATACCAAATGAAGGGTCAAGATCTAATAAAGGCATTTAGGTAATTGATTTTTTCTATTATATACTTTTTGCTAGTGTCTCTCTCTTAAAAACCACAACCACGCCACAAATCTCAAACTTTATTTTAAATGCTCATTCACATCTATCTTAAAATTATTCTCAAAAATCACTTGATTCATCTCAAAACCTTTGAAACTATGCTAATTGATTTGCTTCGATACGCGTTTCTTCTATCTTCTTGTAATTTGTTCTTTCATCAGCTCTCATATCTTGAAAACTTTACACATGCATTCGGATTATACCAACTCTGATAACAAGTCAGGTGGTTCCATACTCACTCCGATCAAGTTACCACAAAATCGTCACTAACGCTACGAATCCTCAACTGTTGGTAGTGACGGAAACACCGTCAGAATTATGATTGAAACGCTGATGGAGTTAGAGGCGGTACGTGTGATGGCGATCAAGTAGGTGGTGAAGCAGATAAAGAGGTTTCTACGAACTTAATCTGGTCATGGATTTTGATGTTTTTTACCTTTTATTCAAATTTATTTGTTAATATAAACATTTGGGGATTCATCTTTGAACAAAGACAAATCGGTAGGTCCATGGCTGAATTTTGGTATGTAAAAAGCTTTAGGCTATTGGGCCTAATTATGGGTCTTTGGATTGTTTTGATGTTTAAAGTTGGAAACATTTGTTTTTTATAAAATTTCTTTTATATAAAGTTTGATGATTATGAATTTATAATTTCAGGAGACGTTGATTTTGATATCTATAGTATGTCATAATTTGGTGAGAATGTATGATTTTTTTTATCTTTTGTTTAGTTCATTTGAAAAGGCTATAGCACTTACGTTACTATAGTGTAATTCTTGTAACCCTTGATTTTGCTTATGGATGTGGCTTGCATTATTTAATATTAAAACATTACAGGTGTGTGTAAAATAATATTATAATACAGTGCTTTTGGTTTTGGGTTTTTCGGTTCTGTTTGGCATGATGAATTTTAGATTTAAGCTATTTACACATGGCATGATAATAATATTAAAACACTACTAGGATTTACATTTAAATGTAATTAATTGTAACTAAGTATTTTTACATGAATTTTATTGTAACAAGATATTTGGTTATGATGTTTATAGATTTTAGCTATTTGCTGTAAATATTAAGATTTGCATTCATATGAACATGATGTAATACATTATTTGTTTTATTATTTTATTGAGATGAACTTTATGATTGGTGTAGTTAGTTTGTTATTTGATTATATTATTTGTTTTTGTAGTGGTATAATTTCGTTTGTTGTTTTGTTGTAGTGGTGTAATTTAAATCTTGCTATATATTACATGGGAGTATATATTTATGTAATCACTAGTTCATCAAAGTAAACAATTCTTAAATTGATTAAATTTAGTATGTAGTAGAAGTTGATTAGTTAGTTTCTATATCGGTTTTTTATTTATGTCACTATAAGGAATTTAATATGATATAATACACTATAAATACTAGGATTTGCATATGAATATAATATAATTCACTGTAACATGTAACGTCTAGAAATAATTTAAAAATATATATATATATATACTATCTTAGAATTAAGAGAAAAATTAAGTGAGTTTAATGGTGTAATTTTTATATAAATTTAACAATGTATAAAAAACTTATATAGGTTTTAAAAGCAAAAGGGGTAAACTTTTTTTTAAAGGAAGTAGGAAAAAATAGGCAAGACGTGTCTATTTATGTTAAAACCTGAATTTTGATGGTAGGTAAAATGACTATTTTACCCTTTTGTATTAAAAATAATTGAAAGATCTAGTCTACTTATTCTTTGATCAATAGTTGGTATTGAGTTAAATAGTTCTCATAAAACGGTGGGTTCTCACTTGAACAAAATCATATACATACATACATACATATAATATATATATATATATACACACATAGATATATATCTATGTATATATATATACATAGATATATATATATATGTATATGTATATATATGTATATATATGATCCATACATTCTTCTTAGTCTTTAGCTGTTCTTCAACAAAAAGAGAAGGTTAGTTATATTTAAAAACCCAAGCCTCATTGGTCTTGTGTTGTCAAAATGGACTAAAGACAATGCAATAATGATTGATCCTATATTAAGACTTTGAAGATCATCTCCAGTTGCTAATGAAGAACTTTCGGTCACATGGTCTTCCTTTATCTTCCATACCATCTTTGGAAAATTAGAATTTACCTTCAACACCTTGGAAGTTTTTCCAACTTCAGAAGTTTTTGAGACTATGCCTTCAAAAGATCTTGCTTTCACTATAGTAAGCTTCAGTGCTTCGGAAGCATTCCTTTCTTCTAAGACCAAATTTTTTTTCCGAAGACAAGTTTTCACTTGTCGTCATTACCACTTTGGAGCTTCTGAAAGGAAAAGATTTTCCTTCTGAAGCTTTTTTCTTGTTCTTCTCAGAAGTCTTCTTCTTAGTCATGTGGATAGTACTTTTGAGATTGTAGATATAATCCTTAGCAAAATAAGAAGTACTACTACACATGATACAATCAATTGGCTTCCTTCTGAGAGTCTTCCTTTGAATAGAAGTTTGACCTTGATTAGTTTCCATCTCCATCTTCATATTCTCAGATGCTATAGCAAGCTTCCTAGGGTGAAGCTTCCACTTGGAGCTAGATGGTTCAGGCTAGGTAGCAGTGATACACAGCTAATCACTCTTCTTTTCTTTACATGGATGAGTTGGACAAGAACAAGAACTCCTAGTACTAGAGTTCAAAGTTGAATCCTCAGCCTTTTCCACTTCAAATCCTACAGAGATAAAGACTTGTTTCTGCTTGAAGTTAAAAGTGGCCTTGATCTCTTGAGCCTTCTTTGATCTTCTTTTGACTATCTGAATAAGTTCTTCCTCTTAGACTTTGTCATCCTTGGTTCCTTCCTCTCTTCAGGAGTATAGTGACCCTTTATAGGATGACCTTCTTCACTTTTCTTAGATCCATCCTTCACTATCTCCTTTTCATCCTCTTCTTCAGTGGGTCTATGAAGGGAAGCTCATCTTGACAAGTTTCACACCCTAGAGATCTTACAAATAGTAGATCCCTGTCCCTACTTGTTCTGATAACACACTTTTGCATGCAAGGATGAGGATATTATGTTCTTGAAGGTCTCTTCTTCAAGAACACATTTTTCTACTCTTACTTTGCTGATCACAAGCTCAGCCTGGATTCAGTTAACTTAGTGATATGATCTTTGATTTGAGTCTAGTTGGCATGTTCATGCTTAAGTGTTGAAATGGTTTCTCTTAATCTTCATTTTATGTTTAAAATCATTTTTAGCTTTTTTAAAATATGTTTTTTAAGATATTAAAGGATCAAGATCAGATCTTATTTCTAAGTTATAGGACCTCTATTTGTTAACTTTAGCAATGCATTCTAGGGTACAAAGATGTTCTAATACCTTGGCTTCTTCATGATCAGCCATCAATGCTTTGTTTGGAGATACATCTTGAATCTGGAAACTCCAATCAAAGCCTCCTTCTTCAACAACAACTGTAGCTTGCTGCTTGGGCATCTCAGTGTGTGGAGCTCCCTTAGTGTAGTTTGACCTAGATTATGCTTGGGCACCATTTGTCCTTGGTGCCTTACACTCCCCATCAAAGTGTCCTATTTGGTTACAGTTGTAACACTTCACTTTGCTTTTGTCCAGCCCAAACATTCCACTAGACACATTGCTAGGAAACTTCCTCTCTGTCCTCTTATAGAATTTCCTGGCTCTATGAGTAGAAGAGCCATCTGTTGGACTATCTCATGTACTCCAGATCATCTGGATGGATGCAATCCAAGTCTTCAAAGGTGAATAGGAAGTTGCATGTGCTTTCATCTGCTAAAATAAAGGCTTGTAATGAGCTTGTCTCTTGGATTGGGCTTCCTTAGATGTAGCTCTCCCTTGGTGTCTCCAAGAAGGTGATGAAAGGACCCTTTTTATGAGTTGTCAGGGTAAGAAATAAGATGATGTTGTGATTCTCTATAATCCCTTTCAACCATATGAAGGGCAAAACTCTTTTAATTGTTGGAGTTACCAGATAGGTTTTGCATATTCATCTCTATCTGATAGCCATTGAGTATGCCATACAACTCAGTGAGAGTGATGGTCTTGAGGTTTTCAGTCCTCTTAATGACCATACAATAGTGTGTCCATTGTCTAGGAAGAAAGGGCATGAACTTCCTCATCATGTCCCTATTCTCTAGTGTTACTCTAACATCTATTAGAGTATCTACAATCTTAACATACCTGAAGTATTGTTGAGTCATGGTTTCACCTATGTTGAAGGTGAAGTTCTCAAACTGCTACTTCAAAAGGTTTTTCTTGTGATCTTTAGCTTTACTAGACCGCTTATACATTAGCTTCAGTGCTTCAATAATTTCTTGGCAATTTTGCACTTCTTGAAGCCTCTATAGGGAGCATTTGGAAGAGCAGTTTGGAGGGTGGTCATGGCCTTCTGATCTACATCAATTCTCTTCCTGTCTTCTTTTGAGTAGTCAGCCACTTCTTATGGAATCATGCCACCTCCACTAGTAGCTGAAGAGGTGCATGGAATGTAAAGTCCTGAGACAACAGACTCCCATATCCTGTTGTCTTGAGACTTGATGAAGCCTTTCGTTCTTAGGCACCAAGTATCAAAATCAGTGATAAGTGGGGACTTTACCATATTACTCGTTTCAATATCAGACTTAGATGTTGCCATTTGAGTTGTTAAGTGTTTTTTATGAAGAACTAGGAGATTTAAGATAGTGAGATCTTATAATCAAGAGATTGAAATACTCTGATACCAATTGCAGGACCGGTTAAAGGGATGGTCAACAGAACAGTTTTCACAAAGAGGAGAGACTTAGAACACTTAACAGATCAAATTGGGAACCAGGATGAGTAAATGATGCTAAGAACACAAATAAACAAGAGACAGAACAAGAACAAGAACAAGAACAGGATAAGTATGGTTTTGAAGAATGATGTCTATTGCTCTCAAGTTCTATTACAAGTGTTACAAAGCATAAAAAGAAATATAAGAACTTGAGATACTTGATACTACATCCTACATCCAGCTATACTTGAAAGACAGCTGGAAACAGTAATCTAGACAACAAGTTTAATATATAGTCAAAAGGTAGATTGTCTATTGACTTGTGACTATGACATTCCATAGCTCACATCCTAATCTATTATGAAAAGGATAAAAGGTACAAAGTAGAAAGTTACAGACCCTAAACCAGAATCTAGAGTTCATTAAAGCATGGACCTTTTCACCAACTTCTATAAGTTGGTGAGTATTCAGAGTGGTAGTGAAAAGTTGGCAAGCTTTATGAAAAAGCTGATTAGAGAAAACATGTCTTCTCTGTCCTTGGAAGTCTTTAGTCTTTAGCTTCGGAAGACTTTGTCCTTCAAACTTCAGAGGACTTCATCTTTGGCTTCGGAAGATTCGGTCTTTGGCTTCGGAAGATTTTGTCTTTGGCTTCGGAAGATTTTACACTTACAATATTTCTTATGAAGAGTGTAAACTTCTAAAGTAACTTCTACTATGTACATCATGCATGCATACTGGAAGCTCTTTGGTTGCTTTGGTTGCATAAACCTTTCAAGTATAACTTACAATAAATATTTAACTTAATGTTTTAGATTTGATCATAATGTTTGCAGGATTGATGTTTGTCTATCAACACAAGATTATCTCACAAACTCACTAAGTTTCACTCAGTTGATGAAGTAGAATCTTAAGCTAAGTTGATAGTAATATAATAAGTTAATGAACACAAGAATGGTTTTCAATATGCTTTATTATATTGCTTCTCAACTTAGTGTTACAAGACTCATACAAGCATGGTTGATGAGTCATAATGAAAAACTATATATACTACTATCTATAACTGGTTGTACTTGGATAACCAGCTGGAATTTACAACTAAACAAATACTATATTGCTAGAAGTAAAGTGTCTAAGATAAAATACTATCCTAGATTAGGTAGTCATGACAGGTCCATGACTTACCTTTTATCACCAACTAAATATGGTAATGTACTAATTGATAAAGGTGAATAGTGGAATAAAGTATGGTCAACTACATGGGTGTGGGAAAGCGCCATGCAGTATATCAGAGTTGGCAGTGGATGTCAGACAACCCATACTTTTGTCCACTGGTTCATAGTTGGTTCTGCCGAAGGTAAATGGCTTCAGAAGAATAAGTTCTTCTGAGGCCATTTATCCTTCGAAAGAATCAACTTCTTCCGAATCTTCTACAGGTCTTCATGACTTCATTCTTCAGAAGACTTTGACTTAGATCTTCTAAGTGCTAATACTTCAGAAGAAGA